>CH003364.1:212556-224838 GCA_000149265.1 Ciona savignyi
AGTTACCTACGGGAATAAATAGGTTTTGCTGAATTTGATCATAAAATGTGGAATATATTATATAGCATCGGCGTCAATCATTAGCTGGTAATGACTCCCAAATTAATTATAGGGTGTTAACATGTTATTGAACCAAAAGCACTACACTACCTGCACTTGTATCAGTTTTTTTTCTTTATTAAAAACTGGTTGTAATTAAATACTAAATAACAGCTAAAGAAAAAAACAAACACAAGAAAAATTGACAGTTATGGTTAAAAATAAATTCTATATTATGAAGTATTTTAGTATTCAAACCCAAACTTTTTATTTTAAAGTATTTTAAACCATCTTTTTTATAAATTTTATTTTTGATGAAGCTTTTTCTAAAAAACTGCATTGTGTTACAATCTAACATTCCGTAACCAGCAATCATTGGGCTAAAATATCTATAGTGTTTAAAGTATACAACCTATAGAAATTAATAAATAGAATCTAAAAGTTTAAATATGGAAAAAGTAATTCAAAGAAGTAATTTGTTAAAACACGGATCAACTGACTTTGCCGTAACGCTCGAAGTAGCTCTGGACATCAGCTTCTGTGGTTTCCATGGAAACACCACCGATAAATATCTTGTGTGACTTCGTGAAGTTGCTGTTCGTCGGTTTCTTTTGCTGCAGCGATGACTTCGACGTGCAAAGTTTTGGGTCGATCTACGGTAGGAAAGTTTAGCTTATTTACAGTGTTGGCGTACCATCTAAGTAACTATAAACTGTACATCAGTAGATGATAAAAATGAGCAAGGTTTAGTATAGGATATTCATGTTTATGCCCGTGAATAAGAAAACCAATAGGGTTAACACCCGGGCAATCGTCTCTCGGGTTAACAAAGCTACTGTAGTGTGTTGTGTATGATTCACACAGGACACACCCAACTAGTTATAGACCAGTTTCGAACCTGCAACTTTTCATCTGAAAGTTGACGGACTAACCTGCCAAGCAAACAGTCGGACTAGTCTGTGGTGTTTAATTAAAAATGTGATTATAAAGGCGATGTTAAAATATTAAAACTATATATTTTTGGTGCTTATGTAACATTACACAAATAATATTATAATTATGTTTGATTTTAATATGAACAAAATTAATACATGTATACAAAATTAAAACATCAGTCATGTTGTATAGCACAAACAGCTCAAGCTATGTTGTTGAAACAGTCGTCTCTTAGCACAGTATCTCTGTATTCGTTATTATTATGTTCACGCAATTTAAACCAACATGCAAAACATACCATCTTGTTATCCAGTGTATGTGGCTTAGCCTTGATCACTTCACCCACACTTGCAATATTTGCGAACGTGATAAACCCAAAGCCTCTGGAGACCCCTGTTTCTCGGTCTTTCATCAAAACGCAGTCGGTAACTGTCCCGAACCTCTCGAAATAAGATTTGAAGCCTTGGTCTGTTGTTTGTCGGGACAATCCACCAACGAAAATTTTACTAAAAGGAATTTAATTGAATAGTAAATTATATATAACAGGACATGGTTAGTGAGATTTCAGGTTTAGTTGTTTAATGTTATTATACCATACTCAACTAAGGATAGGACACTCCAGTTTTATATTTATAAAGAAGAAAACACAATTGGCATTAAAACTAAGGCGGTCATCAGATTACCTGGGGTGTCTCATTGTTAAACTTCAGTTTGATTTATTTTCGTCATGTTCCTATTTTGTTGCTGTGCGTTTAACCAACAAATATTTTTTGATTGATTAATAGGGTTTGTTGTGTTACTTGAGAAATTGCAGTGTGTTATATGGGATTAAAACAATCTTTTTGTTTGGTTGGAGTCAAGGCAATGTTCGCTAAATGATTTGACAGCCATCTAGTTTAATCTAACAACCTAACGATTAGTCTAACCAGCTAAACAGCACATAAGATTATTATACAATATGTCAGTATTGGGTGAGTAAAAAATCCTATTCATCTTGTGTTTATTGCATAGTTGGGAAGTTTTTATATAAAATTGTAAGAATGGAGATCAAAATAATATATATTCTGTTTTAAATTAAAAAAGTTTGAGTTCCAACAAACTCACCTAGCTTCGTCATCTTGTGCCATTTTGATCGCTTGTGTATGTTGTTTTACCAAACAAAATGTTTAAATTCTAACTAGAGCTCTGCAATCTAAGGAGACAAATAAAGTAAAAGAATTATTATTACTTAATGTCGATTGTAGTTGATTAAACATGTTGAGGCCTAGGGTTACATTTGTTCCTTCACAAATGTGACGCATCGTAATTGTTACCGGTATGTGGCATTTGGTATGTAAAAAAAGGTTTCGACCGATTTTACAGACAGTGCTTATTGCAAGGTACCAACCAGTACTGTAAAAAATCGTCCTAGCTTCTATTTTTTTATCACATACTTATACAAATCTATACCAATGCTCCATAACTTTTTTCACTTAGGCACATTTAGAAACTTACTTAATTTAATAGCACGTTGCAGTAAAAATTGTACAAAGGGAGGCCTTCTAACAAGCTATATAAACTTGATATTATACAAGTAAAGTGTCTAAAGTCGCAATATTCAAGTTTGCAAAACTATGTTTAAAAAAAAGTATTATTTTCCCGCAGCACACCTATCATCATCTTGCGGCACTGGTTGCGTAGTACTGGTCTATACCGAAACTCGAAATGCAATATAACGAGATGTTTTCAGGGTATTGCGGAGCATACACAGGGAAGATTGGAAAATAGTATTTGAAATGCACAATTTAGCCATCAAATGGCGGATATTGCATTTGAATAAGATTTTCTGATTTAGGTGCAATGGAAAACATTCTATATTTTTCTACAATATTGCACTTAATTTTCAGTTGATCTTGAGATGCTTTTAATAATATTTCTTGTTCAGATAGAGTGTTATCTATTCCCTGTGCCTCGTTTATTGCTTGTTTTGCGTTTTCGATTTTTTCTTTAAGATGGGTGACTTTCAAGCTAAGATTTTCAACATCCCGTCCAGATTCCAGGCAACTGAGTATTTCATGGACATCTTGTAGAAAGCAGATCTCAAGGGGACCCTTTTCTTTGTCTGTATTCATTGACGCATTGATACTCATATTCCACAGATAATAAGGGTATGGAACTAATACATATCTTTAATAAGGGTCCAAGTTTTAAAGATGGGATAATCATGTTTATTCAGGTAAATGAGAAAATGCGGTAAGAGTTTTATATTATTACATAGGGAAATTTATTACATCATAGTAGGGCTGCGAATTAACGGTTAATTTAAAAAACGGTTAACTGATGTAAAAATGATCGGTTAACCGTTAACCGATTTTCTTTAAACTACCATAAAATCGGCACCGTTTTTGGCAAAAAAAGTTCAGGCAGCCGTAAAGGGCAGCAAAGAAATAACGAGCGTGATTACCGGCATTATTGGGTCATATTTATGCGTTACTTTATAGTTTTTAAACGTCACCTTAAGACACATAGTATAACTTTGATTGTAATGCGTAATATTGAGTTAAAAATCAAACAATCAGCGTCTGAATGGTTGCTTATATTACGTTGACAATCAAACAATCGGCGTGTGAATGGTTGCTTATATTACGTTAATAATGAAACAAATCAACAAGTGAATGGAGTTATGTATATTTGAAGATTATTAACTCTGCTTATCTTTACATGCTTTGTTGTTTCGTTTCTGGCACACGTTAAACGGATTACGCCCAATTAAATGTGGGCGGTAAAGTAACGTTTCGAAATATGAATGAACGTGTGTGTTATATCGGTTGCGATTTTAAGAATTCTGTGCCACAAATTCCTTTTTTACAGTAAACACACTGTAAAAAATACCATAATGAACGAAAAAACCCGAGTGGTATATTTTGTATGTTGCCATCCCACATTTTTTACTGTTGTCAGTCAGGTATTTCATGTCATAAAAGCGTGTTATTTACCAACCAACGAACACATAAAGAGTTCAAAAAAAGAGTTGTTAAAAAACGGTTAAAATTTGAGGTGACGGTTAACCATAAAAACGGTTAACCGTGGTTAACCGTTAATTTTTCGCAGCCCTACATCTTAGGCAATTGTCAGATTACGAAAATGCAAGGTAGCATTATAAAATTGTTGAACTACCTGATGTCTACATTCAGATTACCAGCTATTATTGTGTTGTATTTAATTGAGACGTTCCTTTAGTTTTAGTAAAACCCATTAATTCATTGCTGTTGCAGCATATTACTTGAAGTTTTTTTTGATCATTTGAATCTATATAATATAAGTAAAATTTAACTATTAAACAGAAAAGTATGTGTTAACAATAAGTAAAAAAGTTGCATAGCAATTTCTTCCACCAAGAACACGTACAGTGCAGTGTAATAACCAATTTAAATATGAGTAAAATAAAAATATATACCGGTACACCGTAAAAATAAAAATTTAAAACTTTAATAACTTGCTAATAGATCACAAATTATGGATCCTAATGTCTAATTATCTAACTTGCTCAATTCTAAGAAATAAAGTGCCATATAAACCAACTTTAATTTGTCTTTGTTTTAATAGGGGAAAACTAAAAGGAGGGAAAGAGGGAAGGCGGGAAACTACACATTAAAATAAAGATTAGCGCTTAAGAGTTAGTTTTAAACATGGGGTTAGAGTTAGGGTTAGTTCTGGGGTTGATATTAGTGTTTAGAGCAGGGTTGAAATTAACTTCCATAGTTTTAGTGAGCAGTTTCCCTCCTTCCCGCTTTCCCTCCTTTGAGTGTTGTCCTTTTAATATATTGCAGTCGCATGGCAATTGCTTGCTTGTTTTTTAACGCATGTGTCTAACCGCTCCACCGCTGTGTGGTATTTTACTATGGTAGTAGGCTAATATCTTAACGATAGTGTAAATAAACCTAACATTGAACTACATAAAACAAAGGCTTGCGTACAACTGCCTTTTGTACTGTCACGACTGCGTCGTAATTAAAAAAATAAAAAACGCTTTTTCTTTCCACCTGACAAATCTCGATATTTTGTTATTATCACACACATTCGTGCAATAAGAAAATAGAGGGATTAAAAAAACTTTATATTTTTTTCTGTTTACCATTGTTAATAAATGCGTCAACGTGTTTTTTGTATTATCATCGGCTATCGTTTAATACTATTTAATGCGTGTTGAAATATAAGCTCCAATAAAAAATAATGAATCGTCTCACACCCAACGTTGCGTTTTTGGCGAACATCACATGTTTTAACACTCAGTGTCCGGAAAGTTTGAATCGAAAAGTTAGGTCTATAGTCTATTATAGTGAATTAAACAACTGTGTGTAGCATATAGCATCATATATCCATTTCTCTTGTTTTGTAGGCAAATGTGAAGCGAATCGTATAGACTCGGTTATTTTCTGCCCTGTTGACGGTTTCTTAATTGTGTTCTATCGATTTAACCTCCAACTAACGTTTCATTAGCAGGTTGTCCTATTACTTTACTATTTGTCAAACAAGATATCATACAGATTCGTCAAATTTATATATTGTTTAGACAAATAAATGTTATATTGTTATCGTAGCCGAATCAAGTCGTCCATCGCCAAGTCGTTTTACATGACAATTTCACATTAGTGGTTCCACTTCGATTATACCGAACGAAGGAATTTTTTCGTGAAATTACAAACAAAGTTTTAAACACATGGCGCAGGACCAAAATCCGGGCAAGATTTGAAACAAACCTTACACATAGCCTCACTTTAGACAAATCTATTAAAGTTTTTTGTTTAATATAATCTTTAGTTTTAAAGCAAGGGGGAATTTTGATGCGTTTTGAGCGAGTTCAGGTAAATGCATATTCGCTGGAGTCTGCAAAAACCTTAGGTTCTAGCCTTGGTTACATTTCGTGTGTTACCAACAAACGTGTATGGGTCGAAGACTTTATTTCTTTTGACTGTACACCTTCTTGGAGGGAGTAAAACAACCAAATGGGATTCCCGCCGGTATACGAACACAACTCCCAAGACTGGGGCGAAATAGTCAATGTACAAATATTTGCTTCATTCGTTCAGTTAAACAAGACAATTGATAACTGTGTTTGCCAAAACCGGTAGAATTCAATGGTGTGCCGCCAAAAAGATGCCAAAAATTAAACTATGACAGAATTGGCGCCAACTCCGTTTTTATGGAGAAATCGCAACTACAATGGCGCCAATTACAAAAGCACAGTGCACACTGCACACTCGAGCAGGTTGAACTTAAAAAATCAATACGGTCAGATGCAATAAGGGATACATCTATCCAAAATCAGTTTGGTTTATAGAATTATTGTAGAATCAATAAATTCAAATCCGGAATTTTGACCCGCTTTGAAAAAGAAAGGCCGGAAATATTCACGCTATTAAGGTTTCAAACTGCTGTCGGTAAAACTGGTTTTAAATACCACGTGTAGATTGCACTTTCCCAGTCTCTGTGTGTTGTTTAATCTGAATAATTTTTTAAAGCGGGATCATTAACCAGCGAGTTGCACTTCCGTATACGACGCCTGTTCTAAGGACACACGGATAATTGTTATTTATTAGTACAGCCCGACATGAAGGTTTATTGCTATCGACACAAATAATTTTGTAAGGAAATAGATGATTAATATTTATTAGTATATATCAAAATGAAGGTTTATTTTTTATACACACAAAGAACTGTGAAACTTGATTATTATAATTATGATACTAGGTAAATTGCGTTTTTCATAATACACTGTACCACTGTTCGCTATATTTATTTTTTCTTGGATAATGGACAACAGGATTATAGTGCTGAGGCGTTAGTCTATGTGCATTTATAATGTTGGGGGAAAAAGTTAATCCTTTTCCACTGTAATTGCGATTTTGTAGAATCCGGTTATCAGTTGTATTCCGTCCTTTGCGGCTCTCTCATTGGCCGCGTCTGCGATCCGTTTACCAGTGGCGTCATCAATACCATTCACTTCCGTGCGAAGTGTGTACTTAAACGCGGGTGACATCATGAAACGCTGGGAAAAACAAAGTCATGAATGTTTGTAACTATCTCACAAATTAAGTTGAACGTACTTTAAAGACATTAATTTTAAACATTTTAAAAAGGATAGGATAGGATATTCATGTTTATCCTCGTGAATGGGACAACCAAGGAGGTTAACACACGGGCAATCGTCTGATCACCTCGCGCCCACTGTCGGGTTACCGGAGCTATTGCAGTGTGTTGTATATGATAGACATGTTTCTTCAATTTGGTAGAACCCATTTATCCGCTGGGTTCAGGCAATGTCCATTAAGTGACTTGCCTAAGGACACAACCAACTAACTAGCAAACCAGTTTCGAACTTGCAACCTTTCGGTTGAAAGGCGTCGCACTGAACTGCCAGACTAACCGGTCAGACCAAATTTTTAAATTTCAAAAAACAATAGTACAAAACTAAACTACCGGTATATATAGAGAGAAATGATCAGCAAAGCACACAAACATTGTGAACGATCTACAAACTTTGTACTCGATTTAGTGATAGTGAGTGCAAACAGTTATCGTGTGTGTTCAAGGATTTTGCTTTATTCCTGGCCACAATTGTGCCATTGTGATTGAGCACAATACTGGGTTTGTGTCCAACCCGATAGGTACAATAGCGTAGAATGGATTTTGGCAACTTAATTTACTTACTTTGTAAAAGTGTGCGTCGACCAATTTATCTCCTGATATCTGGCTGTTTAAGAAATCCGCTCCTGTCAATTCCTTCCAGTTCGATTCAAAATTCTCATCACTGATATTCGGAGCCACTTCAAGTCATGGGTGTAACATTAGCATTGGTAATAAATTTAGCAATTCATAGTAAAAGACTTAATGCAAATTGCAGCATTAGGCTACTGACCTTTAATGGCAGTTATAAAGAAACGTGTTGTCTCCGAAGTGTTTGATTTGTTATCAGCCACAAGTTCTTTTCCTTTATAGCTTCCTATCTCTCTGTATCCGGCTAAAATGTGACGTGGTGGTAAATAGGATAGGATATTTATGTTTATCCCCGTAAAAGGGAAAACCAAGGGGGTTAACACACGCAATCACCATCGGGTTACCGGAGCTATTGCAGGTGTTGTATATGATAGACACGATCCTTCAATTTGGTAGAACCCATTAATCCGCTGGGTTCAGGCAATGTCCGTAAAGTGCCTTGCCCAAGGACACAACCGACTAGCAAGCGACCAGTTTCGCACCTGCACAATTTATAGTAAACAAGATGAAGTCTTAGATCAACCTGGGTTGGCAACGAACTTGTGTTGTTTCACTTCTCCCATGTAATTTTTCCACCATTCATCCGGTTTAAAGAATGTAACCTCCGTGGAAAGCGCCACTGCAAAGTTAACCCAGGGAAATCTGAATACAAGAGCAGTTAAAACAACACCAACACCAGTGACACGAATTTGATAGAAAATATCTTTTTCTACGTATGCTATAAAAAAGTGTCTGTACTAAAATTATACTAACATTCTACAGTCAGGCTAAATAAAACTATAACATAACTTATATGAGCTAATGCACCAACTATAAGTCAGATCGGTTAGTCTGGCAGTTTAGTGCGAAGTGTTCCAGTCGAAAGGTTGCTGATTCTGAACTGGTCGCTAGCTAGTCGGTTGTGTCCTTGGACAAGGTACTAAACAGAAATTGCCTGAACACAGCGGATTAATGGGTTCTATCAAATAAAAGGAACATGTGAATCATACACAACACACTGCAATAGCTCCGGTAACCCGACGATGGGCGCGGATTGATCTGACGATTGCCCGTGTGTTAACCCCCTTGGTTTTCCAATTCACGGGGATTAACATGATTATCCTATCCTATATAATGTTACTTCATATTTCCATCTCCGGCATGGTGAAGATGAGTTGCAACGAATTCACTTGATTTCTTGACGTGATCTCCTCCCTTTCGCCAGACATCTTGAAATAAATCTTCATTTTCTGGTCTTTCGAAGTAATTGAATAGATAGTAGCGGTTAGCTACTGGTGCCACTGTGTAACTTGACTGAAGAATAAAACAATGCATTAGTTAAAATTATTGGCAATAGATTGACAGTAACAACTTACCATATTTTTTGTTATGCTTTGTATTCCTTCACTTAAAGTTTAACGTTACCAATTGCAATTTTCTATGCCAATGTTAAACTTTCCCCCTTACAAACTTCACCTGTTGGACAGTTAATAATAGCTATCCGCATGCATAAACAATCCCTACTGTTGCAAGGAACCAAACCATTCGTTCCCACCAAGGCTGCCATGGTATCATGAAATGTCATTTGCAATAGCCATTGATGGAATGTTAAAACACCTGTTAAATAAGGCCAGTGTACGGCTGATGGAAATTAAAAGTTTAGGTAAAAACTAACATGCAGTTGTGCATTTTCTTTGTCTCTAATACCAATGTCCATGTTTACTGTGGGATAAAAAAACATTTTGGAAAAGTAAAACATTTTTGGAAAAATTAGTGTTTTTCGGTGTGCTGCACACTATTTATATCTTCCTTAAAAACACCGGGGAACACCAAGGTAAAACATTTGTTGAGTTATCTTTGCAGAGACTGATTGTGAAAAAGCAGGTCAGCTCTCAAAGTTGTGTCAGTACAGGTAATGAACAAATAGTACATGTTCAATAACATACAACTTCTACTCAGTATATAAAACCATAAAATGCATTGAAGTGTCGCTCTATTGTTTTTCAAACACAGTTGAACTTTTCTAACATTTTTTACTTGGGCTCACCGATCGTTAACAATTTTTTATTTGCATGCATGATGCATTGTTTATTTCCAGAGCTATTGTTTTCATATTCCCTTTTTATCCCATTTTTAAAAAATCACAGCAATCCAATAAGTGCCCTTCATATATCAAATAAGTGCAGAAAAAAACAATATTTATTTTTATTCCCGTGAAGAAAAAGGGGCGTTAACACACACAATCAGATCACCTCGCGCCCACCGTTAAGTTACTTATTGCAGTGTGTTGTACATAATTCACATGTTTCTTTAATTTGGAAAAGCCCAATAATCTGCTGGGTTAAGGCAATGTTCGTTAAGTGCCTTGCCCAGGATACTGCCGACTAGCTAGAGTACAGTTTAGAATGTATAACCATTTGGCTAAAAGGCGACGCACTAAACCACCAAAAAAACGATTTTGTTTATCAACATGGGTATATTCCCTTTGTTTATCCAGTAAAATTTAGGTTTTTGCATATCTATATACTGTTATCAAATTATTTTTAAAGTTTTAATGAGATCTTTTAACTCCTGCTGGGAGTAACTGGACACATGGTATATCTGTCACAATCATAATTTAGAAACAAATCTTGACTTTGCAGGGTATTTCCCTGGGTATTTTTTACTTTGTTCTTTTTAAAATAATACTGGTGAACGGACTAACATTTCACCGAATCTTTACAGTGTACACCCTTCGAATTGACTTTCCGTGTTGTATAATGTTTACTACTATTGGATACGTTAAAAACTTAACACAGCGCATGACCGCCTTGGGGTACGATGACGTGAAATTCGTTTTCCCGCGATTTTAAAGCCAAACTTCAGATGTAAATTTTTAAGTGGAAATAATTTACTATGCACATAAACTAATCACATATTTATTCTCAAACGTCACAACAGTAAATAATTCTGCCTTGTATATGTTCTGATTATAAGATAGAGCAAACATTTCTTGCAGCGTACATCTCCAGACGTTACTAAACTAAAAACTTAACAGTTCGCAGCGCAATAAAGCAAACGGTAAGAAGAAGGTTTGGTCTAGCAAAAAAAATGAAACATGTCTGACTGACAAGGGCTACGTGATAAGTGACGCGTTCGAAACGCCGCATAATAAATGCCGCGTAGTAAGTTCCGCGTCATAAGTGACACGAGACTTGTAAAAGTGATGCGGATCTTCTAGCTAACAATTGGCACATAACGCAGTATTAACAATACAAAAAGTAGTCACAATATATTAAATTTAGTGTACGTGGAGGTAAAACACAATAAATCTAGTAGTAATATCGCTGCAAAACGACACACGCACAAGCACATTATAAGGAAATGATCTTTGCACAACAACAACAAAAAACAAAACTTGTTTGGTCACGTTTGATAACAAACTGAATTGATGGTTGCACGAATAAACTACAGGGAAAAATAGATATCGTTAAGTGACTGGCAGGTCAAAACTAGTTGCTGCTGAAAAAGCATGTATGGAATCTTTACACAGTGTGCTTAATAAGGTTTACACTACTGATTTTTTGCTTGCGCCTCATAACAATTGAAGAATTGTGGGGACCGTAAATATAATAATGTAAATATCATACCAAATGGTTTGTAAATGCCTTCTGCGCTCTCACAACTTTTGAGATAACTTAACAACAAACTAAACCGAATTAAAGTGTTACAGTATATTATCTTTCAGCTGCGAAATTGATTTTAAAAGACACAATCGTAAAGCGAATCCTTTTCATTCCATTTGCTACCCACCAATGGTAATGTCATTTCCATTATGGCATAGCAATAACTTTGTATACTCTTGGAGGCGTTCAACCAATTATTCTTCCTATCTTTCTAATGCAAACTGACGTCAGAATAGGGCCGTCACTTAAAATTCTGCCATACGAATTCTTAGATTTTTTCAGAATTTTAAATTAAAGCCTAGATCTGCAACTTAAACCCAAAGCCCTCCAAAGTTGTACTTAAAATTTTTAAGCTAGCCCTATGTAGGCCTACATCGGAAACATGTTCCCAACAAAACAGCTAGCAGATGCACAATCAAAACGTTTACTTTACGAAGGTACTATTCCATTATTTCAAAACTTCCCAGATAAATGAAAACACCGGCGCGCAGCCTAGCGCTTAGAAATTAAAATATACGGGCAATTGTCAAATTACCTCGCGTCCGCCGTCGGTTTACCGAAGCCGTTGCAATGTTTTACTAATTATCACGACGTTTCGTTAATGTTTGTTACGAAACATAAATCTATTGGGTGCATGTACTATTTGCTTAGTGCCTTGTCCAATGGCACAACCAACTATAGCGAGCAATTTTCGACTCAACATATTTGGCCAGGCCGGGGATCGGCAAACTATTGCACGCCGTTTTAACCAATATTCTACCATAGAATACTATCTAACAAAAGTAAGTTAGTAAGTTAGTATTCTATGATTCTACAAAATGAAAACACCGGGAGCCTTAAAACTAATAATATTTCACAATAAAACGAAAACGGTCGCTATACAGATGCAATAAAATGAATCAGAGTC
>CH003364.1:225407-242036 GCA_000149265.1 Ciona savignyi
TTTTTTTCCTTAAAGCACTTTAACCCGGGGTAGCTTGATTAGGATTTGTCTATTAACTTTCTCGTATTTTATTGTTGCGTAGTTTGTCAAAGTGCTCAATTTCTTGATTTGACCTAAAACGTATTTATCATCGTTACCACAAAAAAAGCGTATAGATAATGCGTAATTTATCATTAAATATAAAATAAAATCGGAAAACGCCAAAACATATCTTCGCATCCTCCGTTAAAGTGCTTTTAATATTACAGCTGTATAATGGTGTGCATGTGGACCTAATGGGAGGTGAAGTGGACTCTGTAAACTGTTTAGGATGGCAATGGATATCACGGCTTATAAAGAGGTGTTAACGGATATCTGCAAGGTATTATCGTCACAAGAAAGTATGACTTTTCAACTTGGTATCTTGTCTAAAGTTACATACAAGCACTACAACGCACAAAGAAAGCTGAAGCACTTCGGAGCCTTGAAAAAAATCGAACGTAACTGTCGCAAGTTCGTAAAACTTAAGCTATTATCTACCATTGATAATCAGCTCGCTTTAAAGGACATTTGCACGTTAAATAGATACGGTAAAAAAGTACAAACACTTGTATATCATGGTTTCCTTCTTTTAAATGAAGTTTGTCGAAATTGTTGTGAAGTTGTCTCTCATAGTTTACAACAAATGCGAATTGAGAGATTTGTCAAATTTCATCTTCTTCTTATATCACTGTCAAGCACAATATTTCAACTAGCTAAAGACATATTATCAAAAATGGAAACATGGAATGGTCAAT
Organism: Ciona savignyi; assembly: GCA_000149265.1. NCBI lineage: Eukaryota > Metazoa > Chordata > Ascidiacea > Phlebobranchia > Cionidae > Ciona > Ciona savignyi. Next base: position 226,184 of record CH003364.1, read on the forward strand.
TAAATAAGATTCTAACAGATTTAAACCCCACAGAACTTCCAGACATATTTTCGTTGGATTCTCAGAAGTTAAAAGTCAAAAATTCTGTTTCATTAAAATGTAATGAATCACTATCTGACGTGACATCCAATGTTGAAGATAAATCCGAAAATACAATATTTGACATATCCGCACATAGATATTTAGATCTAGGAGTGGTGGTTGAGCGCAAAGAAACTTTTAATAATACCAGTACAAGTATTGTAGAAGCTGACACCCTTGAACAAATCCCAGTACCGGTGCCCATACTATGCCACACATTTAAACAAAGATCAGTTGTTCTGACAAAAGCACAAGAAGACACCTATGAACAATTTTCAGTACTTGATGACAAGTACAAAGAAACACCATCTGATATCATAAAAGCAGACTCCTGTATTCAATTTCCGGTGCCTGCTATTAAAGACAAGGACCCAAGTAATGTAGAAGATTTCCCTGGACAATTTGTAGCACCGGTACTTAGTGAAAATTGGAAGGAAACACCCACAGTTACTACTAAAGATCACTCTTTTGCACGATCTACAGTAGTTGATGCCATACACCAAGTTTCACCTCGTTTTAAAAAGAAATCAAAGATGTCGTCTAAGTTTCGCCAAAAGGAAATTAAAACATTCAAGACTACACAATGTACCTTTAAAATTGAAAAGATACCATAATAATTTTAATACACATTGTGCTAGAACTAGGCGATTTAAAATAATCATGCAGTTAAAAGAACATCTTATAGCCTGAAGTATTTGTTTTGAAACTATAATTTGGTTGTATTGCATAGAAAATGTTAGTTTTCAAATTTTGTCCTCGTAACAGATTTATTAAGCTATTGTTTAAAGGCTAGCGTTATGTGTTTGTAGTTTCGAATTATGCCTCTTATTTTCATATTGGAAAAGCAATTGGTGTTACAGCTGTTAAAGGATCTTTATGGAATACCTGTGGTTGTAAAGCAAGAGCGGTTAGAAAGTTACGCAGACATCAATTATCTTGTCACCGCAAAACACCATGCATCTTCTTGCACTCAATTTGTTGTGAAGGTACTTTGTAATTCTGGTATGTGTACCATGACATATATAGTTTGTTTAGTTAGTGTAAAAAAGTTTATCCAATTTAGATAAACATCTTACACTGGAATGGTTCAAACTATTTAAGTGTGCGTTAAATAAAGTGGTCAGATATAAACAAGTGATATAATTGCATTGCAGTGTATTGAAAATGTATTGAAAAGTACACCATGCCTAATCTACTAGCCGTTACTATATCTTGATGGAAATGCATCTGTCAATGGAAATGTTGCTTGTTAAGAAAAATATTGTTTACCATTTATTGTTTGAACAAAAGCTTAAAACATATTTTATCCAGCACAGTGCCCTGATAACCTCACTGTGAGCACATGTTATTCTGAAAATGAACTTGTTTTAAATGCTTTGGGTTTTCCTTACCCACTGGTATAAATATAATTATACTATATTCTTATCCAAAGCTAACTGCTATTAACTGCATAGCCTACTGACTTGTGTATAATTTGTGACAATGTTTTGTTTTTGTAGGTTGCCATCAATCCATTGGCGATGCATTGCAACATTTACACGGTAAAGGCCTTTCAGTCTCCAAGGCAATTCCTGCCTTAAATGGAGAACTTGTTTCAAAATATGGTGAGGTGAATCACAAAAATATGTATAGCGTTTCTATATTGAAACATGTCAATAGTAGGGCTGCGAAAAATTAACGGTTAAGCACGGTTAACCGTTTTTATGGTTAACCGTCACGTCAAATTTTAACCATTTAACCGTTTTTTAACGTTACTTTACCGCCCACATTTAATTGGGCGTAATTGCTTTTTAATAATCTTCAAATATACATAACTCCATTCACACGTTGATTGTTTCAATATTACGTAATATAAGCAACCATTCACACGTCGATTGTTTGATTGTAAACGTAATATACGCACCATTCACACGTCGATTGTTTGATTGTCAACGTAATATAAGCAACCATTTAGACGCTGATTGTTTGATTTTTAACTCAATATTACGCATTACAATCAAAGTTATACTATGTGTCTTAAGGTGACGTTTAACAACTATAAAGTAACACATAAATAAGACCTGATAATGCCGGTAATCACGCGCGTTATTTCTTTGCTGCCCTTTACGGCTGCCTGAACTTTTTTTGCCAAAAACGGTGCCGATTTGATGGTAGTTTAAAGAAAATCGGTTAACGGTTAACCGATTATTTTTACATCAGTTAACCGTTTTTTAAATTAACCTTTAATTCGCAGCCCTAGTCAATAGTGTTAATCCTATTTCACTATCCTGTTGATTAATTACCATTTGTTAATGTTTTTGAATACCTTAGTGGAAATCTTAATTACACTTTCACGGTAGCGGGAAACCCCCTTGATGAAAGTTAATATCACTTTTACAAGTATCAATATGCTGGATGCAAGTTATCATTGGCTGTTGTTACAGAGTTCAATGAGAAAACATACAGTGTTCTTTTGTTGGAATACATGGAAGGCAAAACCCTGTGCGATTTGGTATTACCACAACATGAATACAACAACATTGCTTATCGAAGTGGCATTAGATTTGCTTTAATTGACAAGGCGTTGTCGGTAATGTATGTGGGCTTCAATGTCTTTTTTCTTTTTTATGCAACCAGTATTCTATGCGATATAGAAGGAGACAGACACAGTGGTCAGTTTGTTAATAGAAACTGGACACAAACAAACAGTTTACCATACTCACCCTCCAAATTGGTTAATAACATTTTTGTTTAAAATCCTCTATGATTTTACCGGGTGACTGGCTGTGTATTTTTTATCTTTTTATAGCATCTCGATTTCACATAATTGACTGTTGGATGGTATACCCGTTTGGTTTAATGAGTATGTTGACCATTTTAAAAAGAAGTTAGTAAACATAATATATATAATGTAGTCCGACCGGTTAGTGTGGTGGTTTAGTGCAATGCCTTTCAACCGAAGAGTTACAGTTTCGAAACTGGTTGCTAACTGGTTGGTTGTGTCCTTGTGCAAGGTACTTAACAGACATTGCCTGAATGCAGTGAATTATTGGATTTTGCTAAATTAAGGAATCGTTGAAATCATACAAAACACACTGCAATAGCTCCGCTTACCTGACAGTGGGCGCGAGGTGTAAACATCAAAATTCTATCCAATCCCTTACATGTTAAAATCTGTTTTTAGGATTTGACCTTTTCATGTGAATTTTTTGAGCAAACTAGTCAATGGAACTTGCTAAATCTTAATTTTGCCAAGTCCTGTTTGGACCAAATCCAAAGCATAAAAACTAAAGCTAGGTGTGTTCGTATTATGGAGCTCTTTAAAGACAATGTTGTGACCAATTTGGACAAGCTACAAGCAGGTTGGATTTGTAGGCTATGATTTAATATTAGTATTAGTGCAACTAGTTGGTGTTCGTATTAACATTGCATACTAGGGCCAAAAATCCATTAAATTTTGGGCTAGTAATTAGGCGAACAAGCTATATACGTTTGATATTATATTAGCATTTGATATATATAAGTGTCTGATAGCCGTAATATTCAAATTGGCAAAAACTGAAATCCTTTTTTATTTTGTAAAAACTGTGTTTAAAAAAATATTATTTTTCTGCGGCACACCTAGCATTGTCTTGGTTGTGAAGCACCACTTTAAATCTTAATAGAAGACGTTTTAAAAAATGTTTTTTTTTACTGAGATATCTTACAACTCCATGCATTATGCTCTGAAGCATAAAATATCTATTCAGTGGAATCATTTAGGATCATTAGTTAAGAAAGCAAAATCTTGTATGCCCCTTAAATGTATTTTTTATACTTGTTTACTGTAAAACTAGCATGCATTCAATTTTCTGTCCTACAGGTGTAATACACGGAGACCCCAATGATGCCAATATCATATTAAAGCAGCAACTAAATGGAACAAGGGGACAGTGGTTTATTTCTGGTAATTATATTTTCTACTTTTGTCCATCTGTATTGTGGAAAAACTCTCCATCTAAACTAATAAACTGGTACAGGGCCAAAAGTCGAGTGCGAGTAAGAATTTACTCTTGCAAAAAAAACTAATTTACCGTTTTTATAACACGTTTTATTTTTAGTATTTCATTTTATTTTGGTAAAAGATTTACTACCGTTACTCGCATAAAAGATGTACTTGCATTACTCGCTTAAGCTTTCACACACGAGTGAATTATTATTCGCCCGAAATTTGATGGATTTTGGCCCTGCTGGTGAGGACTATCTGGTAAACTATTTAATTCTTATTTTTACCCGCAACAATTTTTTTGTTAAACTGCGGTTAAAACTAGTGTGTAAGCAGAATACAGAAAAGCTGAGTTTTCTAAACTCTTCAGCTGTAGTTACGAAATAAATAATAATTGTTTTTTTGCTTAAATTTGTTTTAGCATTTTTGTGTGATTTTTTTGACAGGAATCATTGACTTTGGAGATATGGGGAAGAGTTTCTACCTGTTTGAAGTTGCCATTTTAATCGCTTATTTCATGATGAAAGCTTTTAAAGACGGATTGGGCTGTGACAAGCCAGCAGAACTGGTGCTAGCAGGATATCAGTCCGTTTTACAACTCACTCCACTTGAACAGAAGTTGTTGTATACTGTAGTGGCAGAGACGGCGGTTCATTCATTGTGTTGCAGTGCCATGGATGCTGGACTCTCCCCACAAAATCATGACTACATAATGCAGGATTATGAATCGTTTGAAAAACTTTTGTTCCATCTGTGTGAAGCTAAAGCTTTGCTTGGCAGTGATCAAGATAACTTTGCCGAAAGAAGTTAGATGAAGGAAAAAACTCTTAGAGCATTGATTCCCAAACTGTATTCCCCCGTGCAATTTTGAGCTTTTGCATAGTGTTTGCGTGCCAAAAAGTTTTTATAAACTATATACATCAGTAGTTGATAAAAATTGAGCATGTAGCTGTATTAAAGATTAACAAATGTCATTCCATTAAGACATAAAATCTGTAAATTACAAAATCTGTAAACAAAACACTGCAACAGTAGGTTCCATGACAGCGCAAAACGCAAAATTAAAAATTACCTAATCTGAAAGTTTTAAAAGTTAAAAACATTACCAAAATTTAAGTATGCTGAAGTTAGTCGCGGACCTGTTGAAAGACCTTCACGCACCATTGGTGGTATGCGAACCACAGTTTGGGAAGCACTGTATTAAAAGAATTACGTGGTTCCATGTTTTAGTGTACCAATATTTTTAATGTGCCAAACTATATTAAAACTGTTCTTGTAATGTACATGCTTAGATCTATTGTTTTCAAAATAATCATTTTATTTTTCACCATACAGAAAACATGCATTCTGTGTTGAGTAGTAATGTGAATAATTCGTTTTTGACTGAATATTCTGGATCACTCTATGCCCCTCCTACTAACAAGGCTTCTAGCACAAGTTACGCAGCTCTGCTTAATACACCTACTGTTGCTGCAGGAGTGGTGAGTCTGCCCTCATTTCCAGCGTCCAGTGTGCCGTTTCTACCGGTTTCCAAAGGTAGTATCAAGAAATTGGCGCAGACGCGATTTGTCAATTCTTCACCCAAAAGTTACCGCCCAATGCCCGCTTCTGTCGAGTCCTCTGTGGCCGATCGGACAAGTTTCGTCGAGAAAACCTCCCAGAAATTCATTCTGCCTGTGAGCTACTTTCTGGAAGTTGCTAAACTTTGGGAGATTTCAAATCGAAGCGAGCTTGAATGCCACTTCACCCTGGCCAACAGTAACGAGCATTTCAAGACCACCACATCTCTGCTGCTACCCGATGAACAAAACGGGGATAAACCTCGTCCGATCTGCCACACGAAACCCGCCGAAGCCAACTTATGGGGGTCTCCGGGGAACAAAAGAAAAAGGCAAAAGACGGAAAATAGTGCACAAGCAGAAAAGGATTTGTTGCAGAGTGTCAACAGGTTTCTTAGGAGTTGTAGAAACAAGGATAAATGCTCCACAATATCACCAGGTGTTTTTACATTTTTTTCTGTATAGATACAAATTTACATAGTCATATATAGCTTTAAATACTAGATGAGTAGAATTAATTTGAATCATTTCATTTGTTCTCTGACACGCCCAAGTACCTTTTTTGAAGGATATAACAGTGCAAACAATTTTTTATGGTGGAGATAAAACCCAATTTGAGAAGCGATATTATCAAAATGTAATGACAAAAGTAGTTATAGAAAATCTATTCTGTTTATAAACTATTTATTCAATTTATAAAGTGAAGCAGGAGTTATTTTTTTAATAACCCAAATTTTTTTTTCAGACATAATCAACGCATCTACCAACGTAGGCAGTGAAACACGGAGGTATTTATCACAGATTGTGACACTTATGAGCAAAAAGTTCGCGGCGCAGCTTGTGCGACAGCAAAGTGACCTGGACAGCTCAGGCAAGAGTTCCGTCTCCAACGTGCAGATGGAAAAACTGAACCAACTTAACCAACTATGCCTGGGAGTGGATGATCTTGATCACGTGAATAAATCATGTGATAAGTTACAACCTATATCTGCCGTGAATGATCGTGAAATAATTTCTCCAAAACAAGAAAATGTTTCAGAAAATAAAAACTCATATCTGAACACTGACCGTGATATAGACAAACGTGATAGTAGTCAATCACATGAAAAAATACACGAATCGCCAAACCAAGAAATTTGTGAAATATCCTCGACTTGTAGTCGGAAAACAGAAGAATTAACCGATCAGCAAGTAAAGATCATCTCCATGTCATCTGAAAATGACGTCGCAAATGGTGATGATCATCTTCTCATTATTCATATCCCAAACTTACAAAAGAATCACGTGAACAAACGAACTGAACATGGCGATGAACATTCAGGTTGGTGTTTGGTTATTTTTGATCTTTCTTTTTTTGTTCGGTTGGTTGGATCACTGGTGGTGCTTTGTACCCTTGGCTGTAGGGATGCACAATATGGAATTTCGAATCTTTAATAGTTAGGATTCGAAATTAAAAAAGGCATATTGCTAGTTCTCTACATTTAATTAATATTCCTATACTGCCCAGTATCTATTTTTTTAAATGGAAAATATTTGCACATCGTAGCAGATTTAAATAAACAGTAAAACATTCTAGAATAGGATTAAAAATTCTAGATTCGAATTATATTATTCTAGATGGTTCTAGAATACCTAATTATCCTATATTGTGCATCCCTACTTAGCCGAAAGGTTCTGGAATTGAAACCAGGCAATGCCTAGTTGAACCTAGTGAACTAATTTGTTGAAAAAATACTTGAAAGTTTTAACACACAATCCATCGAAAATGCAACTGCTCTTATCGACTGACTGTGGGCATGTGGTATTATTCTGCCGAATACCAGTATTATACAGTCTTACTTCTTTCATACTTCCATTTGTTTTCCTATCACCTACTTTACATTGTATATTCTTTTTCATCTTCATCATAAACCCAATTAAAACACATCATCATTCCATCCAATTAAAATTATTAGTTATTTAACACTATTTAAATTTTCATGATTGGAATCCTATATTCTTTTTTTACACTTTACTAGTGGTTTAAACACGAAGACCAAACTAGGTTAGGTCTCGGTTTGATCCCCATTGCTATTATTCGCTGGTTATGGTTAATGAACTTTAACTGAATACACTTAAAACTTCCTTTCAAATTAATAGGATATCAAATAATGCATGCACTGCAATAGCTGCAAAATATCATAGCAAAAGGTTTTGTTTTAATGTATTTATTCCGTAGGTGAAACTGCGCACAAGCGTAGAAGAACACAAAGTGAACAAGCACAGGAGAGGTTGGTTTTGTACTTTGTTTAATTGTTACATAATTATTAGCATACATACCACACTGTCCTCACATTTATGGTTTCTCACATAGCAAGCTTTCCTTAGTCCGGCTGATTAGCGTGGTTGGTAAGTGCGTGGGCTTTTAACCGAAAGGTTGCAAGTTTAAAACCGGTCGCTAACTAGTTGATTGTGTTGTGTTGTGTCCCTGGGCATCAAATTGAGGGAACTTCGTAATCATACGTAACACACTGTAACAGCTCCGGTAACCCGACGGTGGGTGAGAGGAAATCTAGCAATTGCCTGTGTGTTACCACCCCTTGTGTTTTCCCTACCAAGGGGATAGACATCCTATCCTATCCTATCCTTCTACACTAACAAAATGGTAACACTTAAAAATCACTTTGTTGTAATTGTAACCATATTAATGTATGTATGGTGGGTATTTATTAAATGCTTATGGCCGGGATTTATATTAACATCATTTAAAAAAAATTATTAAAGAAATTTGTAATATACATCAGGCTTAGAAAAAATTATAGTACTGGTTTATTAAGTACAACTGTAGTGTACCCTTAAAAAGTTAAAATAAATAATGTACTGGTAAGCCATAAAGTCATTACGTCTATGTTTTTTTTTGAAATCAATGTATAACTGAATATATATTATCACTATATACGCAAGTAAGAAAAATAATACTAATCATTCAAATTATAAATGTTGGTAAACCTTATATTTAAGTATATGCTGGCAAGAGCGTTAAATCTACATTGGTAGCTCTCCAAAGATTGTTATCGAATCAGTGTTTGTTAGGATGGTTGGAAATTTTGCTTAAGAATACTGAAATTTATAGTGTCATAGTATCCAGCATCACACTGTATGTTTTGTATTTTAGTTCCGATTGCTCTATGGGTGGACAGCCAAGTCTTACTGCAGGTATGTAGAGGCCGACATTTAAAGGATGAAAACTGCTTTAAAATGCTATTGAAACTAATTTGAACCCTGCCTTAAACACTAAACTCAGCCACAAAACTTCAATCCCTAGTTTAAAACACCTTTATTTTAGTGTGCAGTTTTCCTCCTTTCCTCTTTCTTGTAGTTTTCCCTATACCTTGATAAGTATTAACATTAAGAATTTTTCTGTTGATAACAAATCATTTTAGGCATAAAAAACATTGACTTCTTTAACACTTCAATATGCTTTGCAGGTTCCACTGAATCAAAGTACAAATGCTTCTACTGCACTGTGCGGTATGAGAAGAGAATAGACTGTGCAAGACACATGTTATCACATTTACCAGTTCCTGGTTCTTAGAAATATTTGTACTTACCTACCAGTAATAGAAAAACATCTTTTTATGTGAATTTAATTTTTAAAGACACAACAACAGCCTTTTATAAGGTAAAGTTACTTATTTATAGGGCTTATAAATTCTTCATAGGTAATTTGCTGAACAATGCTATTCTACTATTGGCCTAACTTTTGGGTTTCAACGATTTTTTTCCAGCAAAAGTATTATCTCACAAAACTTTAATGTTATATATTTTCCTTTTAAGTGAATTAATGTTGTTTTACCTTTTTTTTCTTAAAATTTGGAATTGGTCTATCAGCAAAGCATTCGATTCTAAAAGCTTCAATTTTTTTTATTAGTATTTCTTTTCTTTTGTTCTTTCCTTACAGTATGCTGTCCTTCATATAGGTATATGGTGCCATATGCAGTATTATTATTCCAATTAAGTGCTTTTTTCAGTCATTACCTTTTTAATTTTGTTGAATTGTTTTTAACTTGTATAAATGTTATACAGTCAACTTAATGAAATACCTGAGCTGGGCTGCCTAATACATAGGCTAGAGTTGTAAAATGTCCTTTATGGTGAAGCAAGTTAAAATGGTACTTTAATATTAAGTGTTACCGGTACTTACCTGCATTAATAGATAATTACGGTTGCAGAGGTGCAGTTGTGGTGCTGGACATTGGGTTAATGTCCTAATATACACCTATAATGCTGTGGCAATATTAGTTTTTATTCAACATTTTTCTACTTTTAAAATGCTAGCACCCCTGCACTGCATTGGGAAATGACATTTATCTTTTTTTTGTGCTTTTATATCTCCGATAATATATGATGTTGAATTTGGCGCCGCTTTCAGTTTCAAACCCATGCATTTCAATCAAATCGTGTAATAACTTAATAACTCCGTTGAAGCTTTAGGTAATAGGAATAGGAAAAATGGATGTGGTTGGAATTTCGGAGCTGGTGCCTACTCAGACGCAAGGGAATATGTAAGATTTTTTTCACTTAGTTTTTTTTGTTTTTTTCCCTTTTTATTGGCAAGTGATGATGCAACCATTAGCTAAAAGAATGTGTGGTGAAAATCAGCCTCTCGCTAAGTACTTGTGTCCTTGGGCAGCATTCTGAAGCCCTAGTGCTGGGGGTAGTTTTTTTTCATGGCACTACGCGTGATCTTAAGCAAAATCTACACATTTAACAAGTGCAAACTTAAACTGTCTAAGCTGCACAAAATCAAGTCTTAAAATAAAAACCATACATAATAATGGTGGGCATGCGAAGTTACACCCTATTCAAAAGGTTGTCTACCCCTGCCCTAGTGGATTGTGCATCGTACTAAAATTAAAGCAGTATTGTCTTTGTTAAATTCACTTTAGGATAAAATCTCAAACACAATTATCCAACAATAACCTCCTGTATATCATTGAATGTAAATTTCACCACAGACAAAGATACGATTGACACCTCTATGCCTATATTATTCAATTATTAGCAAAGCTATCAATTTTATAATACCAAGTGAGGATAACTAACCTTTTTAAGGATAAAGAACAGATCTAGAGTGCTAAAATTCTACAGAATTTTGTTTTAAGCAGCATCGCGTTGTGGAGCTCGCTATAGTTTTACGCTTGTTTTGGTCGGTTTGTAGCGGGTTGGGCTAAGGCACTACCTTACGTTCTGGCAAGCCGCGATGTGGGCAAGTTTATACGCTGACGTTTGACGATGTAGTTTTTCCGTCGTTGAACAGGCGCTATACATATTTAATACACATAAAACTATGCAGATGCAACAGCGTCACTGTCCCTCTTTCCCCAGATTATGTTGTGAGTGTGGCACAGATATAATGCCCAATCCAAGCAACATGTGTGTTGATTGCCTGCGATGTAAAGTCGATATCACCGACGGTATTCCAAAGCATGGGAATCTACTGCAGTGCAAGAATTGTGTCCGGTATGTTTGAGTTTAATCTTTTTATACGCTTTTTTAGTTTTGAAATAAAGAGCAATGATTAGTAATTATCACAGAAATGAAAAGTAGTAAAACTACAGTAGTTGAAACCCGTTCAAATAATTGTTATTTGATTATTCCTAACAGTGGTTTAAACTTGTTAAAATAATTTTATTTAATTATTCCTAATAGAGGTTAAAACTTATTAAAATAAAAAAATTGATTATTTCTAAAAGTAGCTAAAACATATTAAAATAAAATTTGATTATTTCTAAAAGAAGTTAAAACTTATTAAATAAAAATTTGATTATTTCTAAAACTAGTTGAAACTGTTAATAGAATTCTATTTGATTATCCCTTACTTTGTATTGGTCAGCTACCTGTCGCCTCCCACTGCTTGGATTCCTGCAAAACCGGAGTCCCGAGAATTGCTCGCCATATGCTTGAAACGAATCAAAACTGCGCTGCAGCGTGTTCGTCTGGTGGACGCCTCGTTCATATGGACCGAACCGCATTCGAAACGAGTCAAAGTCAAAATCACAATTCAAAAGGAGGTAAGTAGCTCGTTAAGTGCGATTTTGTGTCTTTTGTATACATACGGCTGGTTTGTTTTGGATGTGGCTATGTATAGATATGGTGGGTGGGAATATCGTCACTGTAAGATTTATAAACTGTTGTAGAGTAATGTATGTTTGAGCGTGTATTGCAGGTATCATTGAAACATAAGCGATGATAAAATGTTTTAAATTTGTTGTATATGGGAAAGATATTGCTTTTCACTCTTGTGTAATGATTCCGCTGGGTTGGTGTAAGGATTCATATGTTTATAAGCAATTTAATAAGAATAATTAGAAATTAGGATTTGAAATTAAAAAGGTAAAATCATGTCTGCAATCCATCTCGTGATAAAAATTGTTCTGTCAATTTCACTCTTGTTCAACAATTCCAATGGGTTGGTCCATCCATGAAAATTTTGACCATGGACAAATCTATAAGCAATTGGAAGGTTTGATGACCACACCTATCAGAAAGCAATTCAATTTGGAAGTATTTGCGGTATGTCTTACTGAGTGGTGTGGAGTTTAGGGGGGAAAATCACCATAACTGACTAGGTTCTAGGACAAGGATGTCCAACCTTTTATTGTAATGGGTCGCATTGTCACTTGAAATAATTTAATGGGCCGCAGAACCTATTAAATTTCAATAAAAATGACAGGGTTCGAATTAATCGTTTTGAAATGATTTGCGAAATGCGCGGATAAGGAGCGCGTGAAAAAAATTTTGGTTATGATAAATTGCCCTAAACCACCAGAAAGATATTTATTTTATAAAGCAGACAGTACCGTTATTTAGTAGTACAGTAATGATAAATTGCAATAAAGGTAAATTCAAAAGGGGTGTGTCGCATCTCGCCAATCATAAATAAAGAAATCGAGGTATATTAACGCATAATGGCGATTATTGCCTTGTGATAGCAATGCTTATTATGTGTCAATAATGCAAAGTAAAGCCAAGGTAAATAAATAATGTTATGTTGAAGGCAAACGATGTTATATTACGTGTTGAGGATTTATTATTAAAAGTGCGCGAAATCAGTACCGGTAATTTATATTTTTGCGATTTTGTTAAATTTTGTAATGCGAGAACTTAAGAAAACGGTTCGCGAATAGCGATTCGCGATCCCTTAATTCCAACCCTGAATGGGTACATAAAGAAACAATTAAAAGCCATTAATTTCATCTTTGAAAAAAAGGAACAAATAACACACATATAGAAAGAAACAAAAACTTATTGTCAGTCTGTTTCTTTCTGCAGTTTTGATGTTTACTGCGTCCCTAAAAGCTGACTGATACATTTGAATTAGGCCAAGATTAAGTTAAAAATACTACTTGGAGTAAAAATGACTAGCGGGCCGCACAAAAATCTCAGGTGGGCCGCAGGTTGGACATCCCTGCTCTAGGATCAATCACAGCTTAAACACTATTTTTCCTTGACTTTACAACTATATTTATATGCAGGTGGATGGTGGTACATTCTTGGAGCAAACATTTGTGGTCGAATACGTGATACACAACCCACATGTGCCAAGAATGTCATCGAGTTGAAGCTAAAGATTATTGGAATTCATCCGTACAGGTAAGTCCCAAGAAATTTACAACGGATCCAACAATAATCTAAAAGTTTTAGGAATTATACTTTACCTTTTTTATTCATATTTTGGCATGCCATATGCGGTATTTCTTGTGATAAACGCGATCTACTCTTGCCCTAAGCTTGATCTAGATTCGTAGTTAAATAAAGCCTACATTGAGTACATATTAAACATACCATAGGTTACAACATTTCTCGTTTCTTTAATTGTTGAGTTGGGTATATTGGTGCTGGCACATTGGACCATCAGCCTGAAGGTCGACGGATCGAAACTAATCTATTTTTCAACTCATTTCTTGAACCAAGCACCTGACAGACACATTAAAAGTGGAATTAATTCGGTTGACAATTTAAAGTAATATCTTCATTATGTACCAATCAATCAAATAACTACAGTAACCAGAATATGCAGTATAACAAATACAAATGTTTCAGTACTTATCCATTTTCAATTTCCAGATATAAACATCAGACCCTATAGATATGATAATCCGACCCTATAGTCAAAATTAAAATTTGTCAACCTGCAAAAGGCAGCTGTTGTGATGTAAAGCTAATTCTGTATTTTTTTCTGAATTCGTTTTCCTTTTCTCAGGTGCGACAAAAGTCCGGACACAAGAAAACCTTTTATTATCTCGAGCAAGTGATTCTTAAACACAAGATGCACCAAAACACGACCAAAATATCAAAGAAACCATGTGAGATTTTTATATTTACCAAATAAAATTTGCCGCTTATTTCGAATTTTTCCCTTTTTCACAGATGGGTTGGATTTCTATTATTCTTCGAAGCAAGATGCGAGAAAGTTCACCGATTTTTTAATGAGCGCATTGCCATGCAGGTAAATGATGTTTTATTAAGTGATAGGATACTAGGGCCGATTTGGTGAACAGGAACAAAACTATTTTTTTTCATAACCCAATTGACGTCTTTTGTTTGTTTCACTGATTTTTGTGCAAGGACACAATTTCTTAACTATGGACATCAATTGAAAACATCAGCAAATAGTTATTTTTTGGAATAGAATAGGAATTTATGTTTACCCCGTGAATGGAAAAACACAGGGGGCGTTAACACATGGGTAGGACACAAGTGACTAGCGATCAATTTCAAGGCTACATGCTAACCCACAAAGCTAACCGGTTTGTTGTTTCTAGCTAACCAAAATGTCATTTTTTTGGCTAGTCGTTCGTGTGTCAATTTCAAAACGGCTGCTAGATCGCTGTATTTTTTTGGCACTTGAGCAGTTGATGCTTAAAACCATGGATTCATGTTTTGAACAAAAACTTAAGCCTTCTATTTATCAAACAACTATGTTATTAAACAACATGTATTTCATTAAGAACTTCATGTTTATTCCTGTCAATTGGAAAATGCAAAGGTCGTTGACATACAGACAACGTCAGATTACCTTGTGCCCACCGTTGTGTTACAGGAGCTATTACAGTGTGTTGTGTATGATTCACACGTTCCTTTAATTTGGTAGAATCCATCATTCCACTGGGTTCATGCAATGTACACTAAATGCCTTGCCCAACGACACAACCGACTAGCTAGCGACCAGTTTTGAACCTGTAACCATTCGGCTGAAAGATGATGCACTAATTCAACTGGCTTTGAGGTTGGACGTTAAATACTGAGCATGTGATTTTAGTTGAACTAAACCCACCATTTTGCAAGGTATCAATCATCCCAGAAGTTGATATCACACGACACACACAGCAACACTTTCAATTACAAAACATCGTTTTCAGTCGAACTTCCTCCAGTTTGCAAGGTATGGATGAAAATGTTGATTATGGAACTATTATTTACCTACCGAGTATAAATTCTAATGTGCGGTTTAGTATAAATGTTTATGATTTATAGGAATGTAAAATTATGAGTAGCCCATGGGTCGACAACCTTTTGAATAAAAAGTGCCAGTTTATGAATAATATCATAACAGTTTAAGTTTGCACATGTTTATAGTATAGATTTTGCATGCGTCAAATCACCTCCAATGCCATGAAAAAACCTCTTGTGGCATATGTGCCAGGGGTTGCCGACCCCTGAAGTATCACTACCCATTGTTCGGTACCCATTGTGGGCAAGTCGTAAATGGCGGTTGCCTTGGTTTAGTTAAAAAGTTGATCGTACAAAATGTAATGTACTATCATATATTTAACACACAAGCTCTAGGACACTTACACTTATCCTCCGGATGGGAAAACTAAATAGGATTAGACACATATTTTTCCTGGGTGTGGGGACAATGACAATTATTATCATACGCCTAAGGATATACTTAATTAGATAGCGGCTTGTTTTGATCCTGTTTTCCCCAAATGGCATGACAAATTATGTATGAGATAATCGTCCAACTAATTAACCCACCCAGTTACTACACAATGGTAAAACACAAGTATTAAAAAGCTAAAAAAAGTATTAAAATCTTCTAAGCACTTGACTTAGGTTGATGTCATTACTAGTGATGTATAAAGAATGTATTTCACTGATATATTCCATTACCACATTTGCTCACAAAATTGCATATATCTCATTATACCTTCAGGATGATATAGTTTGCCTTCCAAAGAAGCTTACCCAACAGCTGGGT
>CH003364.1:246983-261283 GCA_000149265.1 Ciona savignyi
TCTGTGCCAATTAATAAAAAAACATTTACTGAGTTAATTTCCTGAAAACGAAGATTGTTCCTGAATTATGATTGTGACAGGCATGCCATATCGCACTGACATCTCTAACAAAAAGTCGACAAATCAGATTAAAACGTTAAGAATTGCTATATAACATGACTTACTAATGTAAAAACAGAAACTTATCTACTAAACCCAGGGGAGTTCCCTGAAACAATGAAAAACTAAATCGGACTATTTGGGAATTTAGCTTTATTTCTCTACAGCGCTTGAAAAGAAGCTATAATTTAAAACATTTGTGGTGAAATGTTCGTAAATTTAAGACGTTAATTCTTTATTTAACTAAATATTGAAAATATGTTTGGTATGTTAACTATGGGACCCATGCGTTTATGCTTGCAGAAACAAAAACTACATACTCAGTGTATAAAATACAAATTATGATTATGTACCCTGTAGCATGAATGAAGGGTATACAACATGTGTTTTACAAATAGTGATGGTTAAACACGTGGTTTTTCAGTTCATTTTTCGGCTAAGTAACCTTAGGTTAGAAGCTTTTGTACAAAAAACTATTGATGTAAGCATGATATGATCAACAGAAAAGTTGTTCAGTAATAAATTTTATTTTTATTTACATTAGTAAAATTTCGATGACGTCATACATTGTGCAATGACGTCATGTAGTATAGATTTTGCATTTTTATATGTTGCTGCATGCTGTCAAGGTTGTTAAAAGCCCCTTATGTTCCCCCATCCCCAATCAATTAACCCCCCAACAAAGACTGTATTCCATTGGCCCCACCACTGATCAAACCCCCACCACTGGCATGCCTCAAACTATACAGCATGCCAGAAACAAACCCCACAAGTGACATGTGTGCCAGGAGTTGCCGACCCTTATTTAGATGATTCTGTGCCATCATTCCCACCCATTCCCACACATAACTAAGATTATTTAGATAATTCTGTTTCATTTCTTTTTTTTATTATTTCTTAGATGGGGATCAACCATCCACGGCAGATGAGACGGAATACCCAAGCGTATCGCTGCAGGAGATGCTGCAAGATCTGTCAATCAAGGACGATGTAGAAATGGTAGACGAGGAGACGTGATCCTACTTAAACTACAGATTCATTTCCAACTGGTGCCATTGCCTTGTGTGGTGAATAAATATCACAAAATAATTTTGTTTTGGTTGCTTGATGCCTTTTGAAACAAATTCTGGAAGAATACTATTGTTCCTGGGTCATATTAGTTTGATTAGTTCATTAGATCAAGTTTACAAATGTGTGTGAAGTGGCTTACAACTGCAGTAGGGTATAAATAAGGAAAACTGATATTTTCAATCCGAGGTAATTTTATTCCCTGAGCAGGGCATTTAGTAAACCCCGCTTAGACCCAGTGATATTGATTAAAGGTTTGTACTAAAAATTTAGGAATGTTTCCATTATATATGACACAATCTCCACTAACCCGAAAGTGTAAAATTAATCTCGTGGGTTAGTGCGACGCCTTTTAACCGAACGGTTGCAGCTTCAAAACTAGTCACTATCTAGTTGACTGTCTCCTTTGTCAGTGCATTTAGTAGATCTCTTGGACTTAGTGGATTGATAAATGTTTCCATTTTATACAACACAATCGCTCACTATCCGAAGAGTGTAAAGTAATGGACATTTGCTCTGTAAACCTTTTTTGTGTTTTCCCATTTACTTTGATAACTACAGTAGTCGAGTGTTGCAACTTGGAGAAATGGCTTATCTAATATAACATCATCCCATCTCTTTACTTTCCCAGTGTAAATCTATTATATAGTATAAGATTCATAAAGGCCTGTTCCAGAAAACTTTTATATTAGTGTCACACCGTATTCAGTATTGCAAAGGCTACTGCTGCATTTTACAATTTAAACAAGACAATTACAGCAATTCAAGTTTATTGAAAATACTGCTGGTTACGTCCAGTGGAACATGTATGACGCAAAAACAACATACTGAGCTGTGAAAGTAAATCCTAAGGTGTTGAAAGAAATTTAAACGCACGGAAGAGATAGAGTTGTTTCAAATATAGTTGTTTAATTTTAAATCACCAGTTCTTTACCCCTTTACGAGCCAAGTTTGCCCAGCATGGGGTAGCTGATAACACAACAAAAAAATAATGTTAGAATTAGGGTGTTATTGATTGCTGTTTGAGAATACGGTTGTAAAGAAGTTTAAGTAATGCTGCAGAAGTTTAGTGCATCACCACATTAGTGTTGGGATGATTGGAAATTTTATCAAAATGAAACAAATGTATCGTTAGCAGTAAAAAATGAGCATTTTGAAGAAGAAAAAAAACATAATATGCAATATCTTATATATCGATGTGCTATGTTATCGGCAATTTGTTTCCGATATTTGAAACTCTCAGAAAAAGGGAACAGTTTAGGAAAATTAAAATGATTATTTCGGCGTATTTTAAAAATCAGTACATTTTCAGTGAGGATTAATTTTCGTGAAAACCTGGTTTTCTAAATTACAAATATACAATAAATTGTATGGCCATGGGTAATAATGTAAAGAACGAGATACTAAATTCACTTGGGCGAAAACAACCGTGAAGATGGGAGTTTAACACTTGGATGATAAAAAACACTGCGGGCTGGGGGTCTGACACAAGGTTTTTCTTAACAAGCTTTAACTCGAGGGTTTTTAAGACACGAGCAGGTAACTCACAATTTTAACCTAAACGATGGACAAGAGCAGCGTATCGTGAACTAAAAGACAGTGTTATGGTAAAAAGGCGAGTTTATAGAGATAAACAGTATCACTTGGTCAAAGGATAGTATGCAGAGTGATTACCAAGTAGAACATTCAAAGAGAAATCATAAATGTTATTTTAACAACTGATATCATGGCGGAAATTTAAAAATGTTATTTGGATTTTTTTTAAATGTGTTATTTGGACATTAAGTGCGCAATTATTAATTAAAAAGTTTTAGTTATCAGTAGCTCAAGTGTACAACAATCATAAAATCGCTAAGATTGCAAATAACAATGCCAACATGTACATCCAGTGATTTTAACACTATTTTTTAATCGCTTAAAATAAATGATTTTTATCGCCCCACTGTTATAACCCTTGACACCAAAGAACCAGAGCTTTCTGCCCTTTCTAATGAAATTTCTGATGGAAAAATTCCATCATTTTGTCTGCGGTTTTTACTGACAATTAGATAATTTTTTGGTGGAAATCCTGAAATTTAAATATGTGTAAGTTAGCGTTGTTATTTGCAATTCGGTTACGTTCTGTTTATAGCGTCCACGATATAATAAAATCGAGTTTTACTCTCTATTTGTCAAGCATCCTGTGTACGATTCGACCATCGTAGAATACTATATTCTAAAACTGAAATAAAACCTGTATATAAGCCACACTGAATACAGGTCAAAGTTAGCAAGTGTGGTCGGTTGCCACCTACATGCAAACAAAAGTACGTCTGTTGTGGACAACTCGCACAGACTTATTAAACAGATTGAGGCAACACTTATCTTTCGAAATTCAGATAATTTCCATCATGGGTCTTCTCTATGACTTTCTAGCAGCTGGTCGACAAAAATAAAGATACGGTAGCCGGAACGGTCAGTAGGAAAATCTCTAGTTTCCACAGACGCAAAATTTAAAGCAAGAACCAGGGCAGAGAGATGGCGACTGCGACTTTTGTGGGAATACTGAAGCGCCGATCAGAAGCGAAACTGTCCACACAAAATCTACTTTTGAGCAGTGACTTTGATCATAGGAGCAGCTGCTGGTGGTGCATTGTACTGGGAAACATAGACACCAGTAAGTATTAATACCGAAAACGTTATTTTTGCGTGGTAAGCGAGTTTGGGATTTCAACGCTCCAGTTAATAAGCAGCTTATCCCAGCCGCACGATAGGACACTAGGTGTCGCTCCATCCACCCACGTCGCGGCGGTGACGACCCTCCTGTGCGAGAACCGATCGTTCCTGGGGAGTCGTGCGAGCCGGACCCCGTTCGTGTCGTACAACCGGATCTGTGGAAATCGTTGTCGTAAAATTGGGACATTTAAGTTTTGAGTACTGGTTTAAAATACAAAAATATACGAAAAAATAAAGAATTTTTATCTTCAATGCAAACATACTAAAAATTGGGACATTTGAGTTTTAAAATGTTGGTCCGAAAATGTTGATTTTAGTAAAAAAAAACTTTATCTTAAATTCAAACATACAATATCATAATTATACGCAGTAGTATTTTGTATTAAACAGGAGGGTAGCATAATATCAGTATTTCGGGATGAAAAAATGTTTTGCACGGTTAAATGTGAATATTTCCATAGTAATATTGACTTTGTTCGAAAAAAGAGGAATTAAATTGCTAACCCAGTTTGTAGCAGTTGTTTCCTGAAAAGGCACAGGAACCAGACCACATTATACTTCAAATGAAGATAACTAAATTATAGAATAACCGATTTGACTTCTTTTTACCCTATACTGGTTAATTCCAAGTGTAATTGAACCATTCCAGAGCTGAACTGAATAATTTAAGTGTAATTAAACAGACCAAGGCTAAACCCAGAAAACTAGTTTAATCTTTCTGTTTTAAGCAATCGGATCCAATAAGACTCCTGCCTATTCCACACACAAACCTGTCTATTATCATGGGGTATCACGATCACGCCACGTCGTGATACAGCGATGCGATTCACGGGAGAGTCGAATCGTATGGAGGCGAGAGGTGATCGCATGCTCTTCAGATCCCACACTTTGACACATCTGTCGTCACTGCTGCTTACTATCTGTTGAAGAAGTTGGTTATTATAGCCAGGCTTCGATTTTAATGTAATTGCGGATTGCTTAGTGTCACAAACTTAATTGAGGTTAACTTTTACGAAACAACGATCGGTTTACTACTTTTTTATTATCGGATTATTGTATTTTAAACAGTACAGAAGGCGGGCGTAATTGCTTATTGCTTGGTGTCATAAACTTGATTGATGTTAATCTTTATGAAAAAATGGTTGGGTTTACTATTTTTTTTATATTTAAAGATCGGATTATCGGATTGTTGTATTTTGAACAGTACAGAAAGCGGTTGTAATTGCTTATTGCTTGGTGTCATAAACTTGATTGATGTTAACTTTTACGAAACAATGGTCGGGTTTACTATTTTTTACATTAAAGTTTGTTATCGGATTATTGCTTTTTGAACAGTACAAAAGGCGGTCGGTAAAATAAAGCTGCAGATATAGAGTTGTAGTCTTCTAATTGCGCCTGAGACTAAAACTACAGACATTTAAACAACCGACAATAATTGCTTCTTAAGAATAACACCGGAAACGCGACACTTTGATGTTAATTGCTTAATGCTTAATTTACCTATAAACTGAGTAAAATGGTGATTTTTGTCGAAAAAAAAAAGAAATCTATGTGGTGCTTTGTCCGCGGACATAAAAAATCTATGTTTTAACCAGTTCATCTATTGTTTAAATCCAAAGATAAAATGCCGTGCTTTACTTTTTGCCAAAAATCATTATTCCAATAATATATGCTGGTGAGTTTGATCATGTTTTACAAGATCCTGGTTTAGAGATTTGTAGTCTTGGATAGGAATCACAAATTTGCAACAAATATATGACTTGGGTGCTAATATTACAGGTTGCGCTTAAAAAAATTGAACAAATTGTAGATGAAATAAGAAAGGTTTAATAATTCGTGACTGCAACTATTTGTATGTCATGCCGACACAGCACCACAAATCCCAACGGCTCGATGAATAAAATGGAACACAGCTCTATCAACAACTGTCTGGACCTTTGCAACACTAACAAGCTGATTAACACACAAACAGTTGCCTTTTTCTAATACAACCCCAACCCGGCAGATACAGTTTGCATGCGTCTCACCTTTTCATCTGCAGTAAACACGGCTGAAGAAACAGATTGCGTGTGACCTTGCCCCACAATGACCGTGTTAACAGACGGCACACGGAAATCACATATCCTGAAAGTTGCGTCTTTCGATGATGTAACAATCAGCTTTTGTTTGCTGTGCGCGCTGAAATGGTATCGTAAATCACTGAAAACTCGCGGTAAACAGGATACAAGTCAAATTGTTTAAACAGAATCTTATAAAAAATAAATCAAGTTAATCCAAACATACTAGACGTGATAATACTTTGCTTTTAGAAGTAAGATGTTACTTTGTTTAAAGGCCTGAATACACAACAGAACAGAAATAAAAACATAGTATGGCAAATGCAACAAGAGCAGTAACATCGCACAATAATTTAACAATATTGTTAATTAAAGGAATATTCATACGATCATAAGCAAAAACATTGCTAATTAAAGGAAAATTCATATGCTCCTAAGCAAGAACATTGCTAATTAAAGGAAAATTCATATGCTCCTAAGCAAGAACATTGCTAATTAAAGGAAAATTCATATGCTCCTAAGCAAGAACATTTCTAATTAAAGAAATATCCACGAACCTCACAAATGTCAGTGGAAGGTCATGTCCACTGAGGCTTTGGACAGTTTGCGAGGTGGATGAATCGATGAGACATGACGTTCTATCCCATGATGCTGTGACGAAGTGCTGGCCGTCCATCAGCCAATCGCAGCCCACGACAGGGGAGGAGTGGCATGTGACGCATATGAGTGGGTTGTGCTGGTCGTGCGCTTCGTGCGGGTGGTGGGCGTCTGGAAACATCTACTTTTAGCACCAGCAACGCAAGAAGGAAGTTAAATCTTTAATTTGCGATTTTATAGGCTGATTCGGCCAGTTGGAGTAATGAGAATTGCTTTTTATTGCTCGATGATTGCACTAGCGAAGGGTGGGTATACACAGTTGGACAGATATGCCCAATATAAATATATGGGGAAAAAAAGGCATCACCTTTTGCATATTATTGCATACAATTAAGGTTCTTTTATTATGATACTAATGTAATAAATCATTTATTTTTCAGAATAGAATATTTTGAAAATATATTGTTTTAAAAAAGCAATATACCGATATTATTTTTCTTCCAATAAGCAAAATTACAATTCTGTTATGTGCTGTTATTTTCACCACAGTTTGTATTTACATTTACCCTCATTGTGGTAACCAGAATGATAAATGGATGACCCAACTCTAAAGTCGCTCTCTTGTGTATTGGAAAGAACAGTTTAACCACAGTTAAAGTTAACGCTGTCACATTTTTACATTGCTCATGCTGTGATTTCTAATGTGGTCATAGTCAGCTCGGCGAAATCAGCCTTGTAGTATTAGATAAGAAGAACAACTTTTTCGCATCTGTTTTTTGTTTGGGAAAAATTTATGTTTGCCCAAAATGAGTGCAGGCCAAATTGCATTACTTAAGTTAAAATTAAAATCTGATCTGTTTTTTATGATCTAAAAACTAATAAAACTATATTTTTTAATTTAAAAATGAATGAAAGAATTTTTTAGACTAAAAATTAATAAAAGTAGTTTTCTTACAATAAAAAAAAACATTTTTTTACAAGCTCCTGAGCTATTTTTTACATTGCCATGCATAATACACATATTGTCCGCGCAACAATCACCATTATGCCCCGTTTCCTCTGAATGGATAGTTGAGAAACAACCTATTTTATACACATTTGAACAAAGTTGCAATCCATTTGAATTTAACAGAAATGCGTGAAGGTAAATGTAGTTATATCTTGCAGTTTATATTAAACCAAGTTTATACTATAACATATGTGTATTTATATAAATATACTGAAGTCATATTAGGGTAAAATCTGTTTAACTTTACTGCAAAACATTTTTATCCATTTTTTTCGCACTAAATCCGGAGTTGGATAATAACGAGTTTAAATTAATCCAACATGCACTAAAAACTAATTCCACCATCAAAACCTAAAAGCAAAAAGGGCTGAATAAGAACATTAATGACTATCGATTGCTTCAATAATAATAATTTGAATAACAATGGCTTTTTTATATTTAGACCATAGAAGACAAGCACAAAGAAATCGAGGCTTAATGCAAAAATAATTAATTTTGTGCTGTAACAATTTACTATACACAGACACATCCTTATCACAAAGCACAATATTGCATTTATACACAAGACGGATATGTGTATCTGTTAAAGTTTTTTTTTTATGTGACAGTGTATAGGATATTTAGGTACCAGTGTACTGTTTTGAGATACTTTTGACCGAACGTACCGAATGAATCAAGTTACTGCTTTTATACCTTTTAATACTCCAGAATTAAAATGTGCCAATGTCTTCTTTACACCCTGGTTACTGTGTTACTAATTAAATTGGTGGGTTTTTGTACTGCCTTTGAGTTAAAGGGTTGTAGGTTCGGAACAAGTTGCTTACTAGTCGGTTGTCTCATTGGGAAAGGCACTTATCGTACAAAACCCTTAACCCAGTGAATTGATGGCTTACCAAATTTAAGAAACATATGCTGCAATAGCTCCAGTAACCCGACAGTGGGAGCGAGGTAATTTTATGATTGCCGTGTGTTAACGTCCATTGTGCTTTCCCATTTACAGGAATAAAACATATAGGATAGGATAGTATATTCATGTTTATTTCTGTGAATGGGAAAACCAATGAGGTTAACACACGGGCAATTGTCAGATCATATCCCATCCTATGCTACTTTCCTCTCAGAACTAATCCTACGGTTGCAGCTTTACAGCGAAATGTACAAATGCACAAACCATCATGCTGATCAACGTCGTTGTGGTTATCGGAGAGACGGGGACAATTGTAACTCCACACTTGTGCTGTCGTGTCACCAGACACAGTCAAAGCTACTTGCTTCTCAGGGTGAAATCTTATGCAGTTGACGGAGCCCGAATGGCCATGGTAGGTCATGATACAATCTCCACCAGGTACATTCCTGAAAGATCATTTAGTCGATTAGTTTTTTTATTAAACACATATCGATGGGGGCATAGTTGTTGATTCCCATGTTGTCAAGGAGTGGCGCTTTTCCTTCTGTATAAATTGCAAGACTGGCATCAAAAAAACAAAAAAAAATTATACCCAACATTTTCTATCCAATTTGCGTATTCTTAGAGATCTTAATGGTAGAGGTAGAGGGAGTAATTTAAAGTTTCAAATATCCTATTTTTCAAATATCCATGGTAGGTCACTATACAGTCTCCACCAGGTACACTCCTGGAAGATCATTTAATCGATTAGTTTTTTTACACATATCGGCGCGGAGCATAGGTGTCGATTCCCATGGTAGCAAGGAGTGGCGTCTTACCCTCTCTATAAATTGCAAGATTGGCATCAGAAAACAAAATAATTTACATTTGCGATCCAATATTTTTACCCATTATGCAGATTTTTAGAGAGCTAAATGATAGAAGGATAAATTTAAATGTTCAAAAGTATAATCAGTATACGTCAGTGCTCCGCATTTTATCACTTGACGCATAAACTAAATTTGACGGCACATTGCAGTTAAAATTTTTTAATAATGGTAAAAATATAGTGACAAGCTAAATATTTTATATTAGTGAATTGTCTTAAGCAGTAATATTTGAATTTGCAAAAATTAAAAAAAATTTTATTTGGTAAAAAACTGTTAAAAAAATATTTTTATTTTGCAGTATTGTGCCGCGGCACTGGTTGCGGAGCATCTTTTAACGTTTATTCGTAATTTTTGCCAAATTTCAAACTGGTTGCAATTAAGTAATATAATCCAGCTACCACGGTTTTCGTTTACAAAAAATGGGTATGGCCCGAAGTACATGTGATAGCAGATAGCACCTGTGTTTTGTGTTTCTTTGGCCGAAATTTCTATGCTTTAAGATAAAAACGGCATTAATAATTCATGATCACTATTTATTCTATATTATTTCTGGATAATTCATGTGTCATCTGGATAATTCATGTGTCAAAATGTGTTGCTAAATAAAACAAGCAGAAGAAGAATTTTTATTTATTTTAAAAATTTAATGTCTAAACAATGCAATTTAACACTTATAAGTTGAAATTTAATTCTAAAAAACTTAAAATTTGTAACACAAACTCAAACATGTTGTAGTAGTAAACATGTTGCTATACAAAAGATGGCAAGCATCAAGTTAAAAATGCATGTTGCGAAGTATAGTTGTTATGATTGATTTTAATTTAGTCTTTTTATTTCACATAGTGGTGGCAAACTGCCAACGGGTGTAATATTCAAGGTCGGCGTGCAATTCGCACCCTCAGCAGCCCTAGGGAGCATATACAAGGCTATGAATCCATAATCTTAAGGCATGTGTTCTTAATTGTACCAACCGTGGATTAGCGTATGGTACCAGGAAACAGTTATTGATTATTCGGCTTAAGGTCGAAGCAAGCGGGAATATACGATGAAACATTATCGATTAATCACTTACCTGTGTGTGCTTGCTGAGTATTGAATCTTTAGACAAGGTTAAGCAGTAATGCATTACCATGTGCCACATTGTACATTTACAAAATTAAATTCATTTTAAAAAAAAATACATTTCGAAATTTAATTAGTGCAAAGTAGATTGATGTGTAATTCCATAGCTATTTTCTAATGATGTGAACCAATATACCTGTGAGTGCGTGCTGAGAAATAAATCTTTAGACAAGGTTAAGTAGTAATGCATTACCGTGTGCCACAATGTACAATTACAAAATTAAATTCATTTTAAGTAAACACATTTTAAAATTTAATTAGTGCAAAGTAGATTTGTGTGTAATTCCAACTATATTTTGATTATGTGAAGCATTATGTGCAAATTTCATATCTAAATAATATGAAATGCTGGTACGGTAATATGGATGATTGTAAACTGAAGTGCTGAGTTATCGGTTTTAAAGGGTTTAGTAACTCAGCAGTCCATCAGCATGCTCTATTTTTAAAAACCAATATAATGTGTTAGGAGAAACACACTTGTGAATATTCAATTTGCCAATTTCACACCACATAACAATTACACCATGGGTATTAAAAATATATATTGATTTTTATGAATTATGTTTGTTTAAAGGCACATTGTTAAAACAAAAATAGCTTTATGCATTTTTGGTATATAGTACTATCTACTATATATCCGGCGGTTGATTTTTTTATCAAGCATATAGTCTACCATAATCAAAGTTAAAAGGGATAAAATTGGGATTTTAAAATGACTTTAGGCATGGAAGGTATACAATTATTCATCTAGGGAGAATGATAGCTTAAATAGGGATTGGTTTAAAATGTGTTTGGACAACTTTTGCATTGCAGTTAACTTACAAAATTAAATCAGCTTGATGTATTTTGTTGGTTGGTAGGCACCAGGTCCACAAACTACACCCTTGAACTTAAAATTGCAATTCTTATGTGAGCCAATTTTCCCGTAAATGACATGATAATAATGGTGTAACTTAAATTAAACTTTATAACCACAATAAGTTTGCACCATTGACAAAACGACAAAGTACATCCAGCCATGGTCGATGTAGCGCTTTAAACAAGCGTTCGAAAAAGAGCTAACTGTTTAAACGAGCATTTAACAGAGAGCTAGTACAAACGAGCATTCGACAGAGAGCTAGTACAAATGAGCGTCAGACAGAGAGCTAGTACAAACCACTAACCATAGCTTTGCGGTCTGATCCGCAGACGCAGATCCAACTACGTTGATGTTGACCTGCGAAGACGCAACGTCCCACACTCCATCTTTGTGGCCTTGAAACTCCTGTTTGTGAAAACAGAAGTGAAATTCAGTCATGGAAAACTTTCTCAAACGCAGTGGTAGAGAAATTCAGTCATTAAAAACTTTCTCACACACCCAGGCAGAGACTGCCTTGAAGCTATCCATTATGTCAATGAAATTATTAAAACAATAAAATTTTGGGCTTGTAGTTATTTTATGCAACACGATTACAATTTGCAGACTTGCTTTTGTTAATATATTCAGACTGTATATGAACAGGGTTACAAATACTACTTTTGTGGCAGTGTGTGATACAGCTATAACTTTTTATATATAAAATATATATTTATATAAATATATACATGTATATTTGACCACTGGTTTTACATTATGACTGACATATGTAGTTACCTAGATTGCTTAATTATAATTTTACAATGCACCGCAAATATATAAAAGTATATGGGAATAGAGATAGTGTTTCTGCGGTTGTACAGCCTATATGTTATTATATAAAATGCTATAATATTACATTGCACAGATATTGATTCTGTGGTGAAGCTATCACTTTGTGGCTACATGGAATGTTATTATTCTACGTTTAATTACAGTGTGGTGTTGGATTTATATCTGGCAAAGGCATAGATCTTATTGAGTCTAAGTCAGGGGTCGGCAACCTTTTTTACTTAAAGAGCCATTTTAACCGATATTCCACAAAATAAATTATTGGGAGTCACAAAACTAATAATATTTTTTAAATAAAAGGGAAAACAAGACTGTTCGAGATAAAGACGCGAGTGTTCTTCTGTTTCTTTCACTTATGCAAGCGTATTAAACTTATTAAGCGCTCGCTACAGAAACAATAAAATTAATAAGAGCCGCAGGTAGGGATGCACAAACTAGAATATCGAATCTTCCGGATTCGAATCCCGTAGGATTCGAATCCAAATATTACGTATATTTCGAATATTTGGATTCGAAATAATATACATTGCACATTAAGAAACTATAATTGCATGGAGTTCCTTTTTATTTCCATTGTACATATTGCAACAGCGTTGATTACAACGGATATTATAAGCGCGCCGACTTCCACCGTTGCGCCGCAATGTCTGTTTTATAATAACGCAAAAAATTCCCTGCGCATTTAAATAATTATCACATTAAATCGTCTAACCGCAGCGCCGCTTTTCCAGCGGTGTTTATTGCTTTGATCGGCGGTTTGACCTAGGGTTACGTTGACCTAGATTCAATACACGACGCACTCCCGTTTTCCCCATGTTCTTTCCATTACTAAGTATTAGCTAGAGAGAACAGTAGGCTAACATCGGTTAACGGTTAACGGTTTTTTTTCTTTGATCAGTTAACCGTTATAAGAATCTGGGTTCTTGCACAGCCCTCGCAGACACATAAATATTTGGTATATTCTTTCCGTATTGTTGACGCTGAGCAGCGTATTAACGACCATGCAATATTTCAGCGGGGGAAGTAGTTAGATTAAACACTTAAACTCCTGGCTTAATCTTTTAGCTTTGTAAATCGTTAGTATCATAGTTCTATCCCAGTTAGTTCGAGGCATAGGGCCGATTGTGACGTCATACAATTTCGCGCAACGGTAACATTTTACTGAAGTCGCCGCCTATGATTATAAGTATGTAATCACACTGGCCAAAGAGGTAGTCAGCTGAAGCAGGAATTTTTGACGATCTTGCCACTTTAACTGGAGTTTGCTTTTTAATATAGAATAGGATTCGATATTCTGGATTCGAAATAACTATTCTAGAATACCAAGATATTCTAGTTTGTGCATCCCTAGCCGCAGGTTGCCGACACATGGTCTAAGTAACCAAAAACGTGTGAGTTTTAAAAAAAATGCATGATGGAATAACTAACCTGCACTGCTTTACAGACCACAGTGGCTGATGGTTTGAAACTGGAAACTAACTTGCTGGTGCCAGTTTTGTACGTTGTTTTCAGCCTTTGTGATAACTGGCTGGAACTGATCCCAGAGGATTTTCCTTTGATATTTGCCTGCTTAGAAACATGACGTTATAATGACACATTGGACAGCAAATTGTATAACGGTGCGGTAGAGTATATAAATAAAACATCAAATCCAGTGGGCGTGTTACGCCATAATGTCAATTCGCACAACGTTACCTATTGTCGAAATAATTGAAAGATATTGGTATTTTTTAGCTGAATTAGACATTTTACTCTATAGAAGCTCATTAAGTAGGAAAGTAAGAATAAACTACACAGGAAATCTTGTAATTTGAGTATATGTTGACATATTATGGTCAAAGGGAGATACTATTACACATTGCAAAAAAATACACATTTCAACACTACACGTCTAATTTAGTTTGTCCAGCTACTTGTCTACCGATTATTTATGTTATTGATATACATTAACGATTCTGTTTTGCACTATATTCATTTTTTAATTTACCTATATAAATTTTGAAGTGTTTTAATAATGTAGAGCACATATATAAAACACAATGATAAACAATGCCTGATTTAGGCCAAGTGCCCACAATCTTGGTTAGAATATTTGTTTTTACACCGCAACAATCAAACAATCCACATGGATGAACAATACTGAATGTGGTTAACAATCAACCAATAGATG
>CH003364.1:261468-279045 GCA_000149265.1 Ciona savignyi
CTTGGGCTTTGATTGCCACTACCTTCAGTACAAAATTTAACGATTTGCTGGTTAAACACTTTGATGTTAGTTATCCACTAAAAAACTTAAGGTTCAACTAAACAATCTAAACCCCAAAAACAGTCAGCTACTGTAAACATATGGAAGTGACAAACATGCAAACTAAATGGTGGCATGTGTGCATTTTTTTATGAAAACTGAAAAAAGCATTTATTAATAGATAATTGCATGTGATGCAGTGCAATGACAGATACAACGCAATGATTTTTTTGCTTTTTTGCATCGTCTGGATTTTACAGACGGCAGCTACTTTACTCCGAATTTTTACTATTCTTGCTACTTTCACAATAATCCAACTAATTATACAAGTATATAACATGACAATATAGTTGTATGTGAAAATTAAACCTGACGAATTTAAACAATAATTTTTCGTTCAATAATATATTTGTACCTTGAAGTTATCTAACCCATTCGTTGGGACAATTTCATTTTTATCTGCATGGCTTTGATCAAGGCTTTGCAGCTTTTCATTCAAGGCAGAAATCGTTTTGCGCATCTCGTCGTTTTCGTTGTACATTTCGGTAAATTCATCTTCAATTTGTTCGAACAAATTGTGGAGTCGGTTTCTCACCCGGCGTGGCAGTGCATTTGTACGTTTTGCTGTAAAAATCAGTTTTAATCTACAAAATCACTTATTAATCTATAGAGTCACTTTTTTATCTACAGAATGACTTTTTAATTTACAGAATCACTTATTAATCTACAGAATCACTTTTTATTCTACAGAATCACTTTTTAATCTACAGAATTACTTTTTAATGTACAGAATCACTTATTAATTTACAGAACCACTTATTAATCTACTAAACAAATAGCCACCAAAACGTGGGCAGTGTCAAATTGTTACCGGTACGTGATAAAATTCGCAATAACGTTGTCGTACTTTAGATACATCTAGTACCCTGTTTAATATATGTAGACGGCTATGCTGAACTATACCATGTGAGGTCAAAATTTTGCTTTTGGTAGCAATAGCATGATACAATACGCAAATGAACCCACTTGTTGAACTCGCCATATTTCTATTGGTCTTCTTTGATATCTATCGTCGGTAGCAGTAGGCTACCTAACTACCTGGCCGTGTATGGTGTAAAAAGCAAGCATTAGCTTTCAACTCAAAGGAACACTGACGGCTGCCTATTACTCATTTTGTTTCCCAGTGCTGTTGTTAGATACAGAGACAGTGTCTTGTTGAATTTAAGTATTTGGTATTAATATATATATATGTTACGTGGTGTCGCAGCCCACAGAAATAACGATTTAATTGTTCTAAGACAATTACTGTCCACAAGCAGGAAACAACATGTTAAAAGACAACTAATTAAACAATTATATCACCGTCCCAAACAGGATGAAACTCGCATGAAGTTGAATCTATGTGTTAAAGGTAGGGGGCTAATGACCACATAATATACTTAGCAAACTATGGCCAATATAATTTAGTGAAATTAGCCTGTTGTTAATTTATATACGAATTTATATACGGTATTTAAAGTTCACACTGCAAACACTACCCACACACTGTCGACACATTGCGCACACTGTTTCCAGTGCCCACACACTGTCCCCACGTTGTCCCTACACTGCCCTTATACTGCCCACACATTGCATGCAAACACACTGCCCAAACACATTGCCAACACACCGCCAACACACATAGTACACACACTGCCCACACCTCCACAGACTGCCCCTACACTGCCAACGCACTGCCCACACACACATTGCCCAAACCAGGCCAACACACATTGTCCACACACTGCCAACAGACATAGTACACCCCCCCCCCCCACAGACTACATCTACACTGCCGATGCACTGCCAACACACTGCCCACACATTGCACACACACATTGCCCACACACTGCCAACACACATAGTACACACACTACCCACACACCTCCCAGACTGCCGATGCACTGCCAACGCACTGACCACACACACATTGCCAACACACTGCCCACACTGTCCCCACACACTGCTAATGCACTGACCACACATTGCACACACACACACACTGCCCACACACTGTCTGCCAACACTACACACACATTTCCCCCACACTGTCCCCACACTTTAGGTGAAATGTATGAAAACTTGGTAAAATTGTAAAATGGCTTTTTAATAACATAACAAATAATCGACTAGATACGTTTGTAGTCCCCAAAATAAAGTGATAATGAAAACCAATTATTTTATCATTAGACACAACATAAACACAGATTAAGGTTCTATATACCGCACATAGTTAGGTGTAATGTAATGTCACAGATCAATTTAATCTTTAAGGGAAAAAATATAAGCACATTGTAGCAAAGTTAAATAAATGGTAAAACATTTTAGAACAGGATCTAAAATTCTCTACGACGTCCAATGTTGGGTTAATGGAACTATTACAGTGTGCTGTGTAGGATTCAGACATTCCTTAAATTTGGTAGAACCCATCAGCCGGCTGGGTTCAGGCAATGTTACACAATCTCCTTTTCATATCTGTTTTACCAAAATCTTAAAAAACGTATTATTCTATCCTCAATCTTTCGTGTCCGTCAGCTAACATATCTATCTACATAACTAAAAATGTACGGAAAGTAAATTACCCGAGGTCCAGAGGTAGGTTTACAAGTTTATTGGAAATTATACGATGTTTATACTGCCAGCTCGCAAGCGTGTGTAAAATTACCCAAGTGTGCTAAAGACGCAGGGGGAAAAAAACTCGAGTGTGCAGCTGCCGTACTTTCCATACTGGCAATTAGCTAGTGATCAGTTTGAAATCTGCAACCCTTCGGCTGAAAGGCGACACACTAACCCACCAAGCTAATCGGTCAGACCAACCTTATAATATACATAATTATACAACTAGGAAAAAATAGACCTCGTTGTTATAAACGCAGTATTAATTTAATTAATTTTTTGTTCAAGTAATAACATACATTCATACTTTAAGTGTGAAACACAATTAAAAAAACACCGTTTTAAATAAAATTTGTAAGCTTATAGTTTACAATTACCTAAATTGTCATGCTGGTGTGTGTTTTCGTCTTTATCTTTACTCACTGAACGGGTAGACATAAGTTTCTCCTTTTTTGCAGCATAACTTGATTCCATTTCGTGTTCACACGAACAAGATGTCAGTTTAAAGTCATTTGCGCCCCGTAAGTCCACGAGTACGGCATTAACAAATACACAGAACACGATCAGGACTTGAATTACAAACACTTGCCTTCCTGTCTGGCTGAAACACACTGAAAATAAAAGTCCCTTTTTCTGTTTTGGTCACGCATCACCGTTTTCCGAATGCATTTTTCTATTTTAAACATAGAAAATAAAGCCTTGCTTAATTTTACATTAAAAATTTCACGATGAATTATTATACATTTTTTCGGCATTATAGATATAAAGTAGTGTTACAACAGATTAATTGGAAGAGCATTTTTATAAGACTCGATTCGGAACGTTTAAATAACCGAACTTGACTCGAGTCGAATGTTTTAGTTTAGTATTTTTGTTGCAGTTTTGAACCCACAACCCTTCGACTAAAAGGCTGCGTAATAATCCGCTGAGCTAATAGGATGGAGGACGTTGGACAGGAACTTGATAAAAAACGGATTGACTTTGAGTTAACTTTACTTTAAAGAGATTTTATCACAACACCGTATTCTGTCGACTACCAGATGTGAAATATGCTAGGGTAGGTTATACATCCCAACTTCATGGTAATATACAGCCTATCTGGTATTCGCATTATTTGAATAACTATATAGCAGTCGGCCAAAGATTATCACTTACGTAACCACATAACGCACTTAACGTAAAATATTACCAGCTTTCACAATTTAATATAACATTTATGTTTACTAAGGATCGATATCGATATAGCAGCTTATCGGCTAATCTACAGATCGTGTATTCGTTATATCTTTAGCATGCATTCCAGCCGATTGAACAACGCGTAGATTATGTAATTTACAATGGGTGGCGACTTACATAATGGATTTTACATCACGTTTATTTGGGCACGAAGTAGAAACACACGAATTCTCTCCCAGTGCCGTTTTGGGATACTCGTTTTAACTGTCAACGATCGCCCACACTTAAACCCTGAGAACAATAACCAATCGGACAATAAACAAAAGAATAAGAATCACGTAACATATTTCGGAAAAATAACAGTATCCGGCAATGGCACAAAACGTGCAATATATATGTAGAATTTAAATGATAACAAATTTCACAGGTTTTCCTATACTCACGGGGTAAAACAGGAATATCCTAAATATCCTGTATGATATTCATGTCTATTCCGATGGGTTAAAAAACTTAGAGTAGCTCAACATTAACACAAGTATTCGTCAGATTACCTCCCAATCCTTTTTATACCCAGTTTAGTGGAAAAATGTAGGCCTATTTAAAAATGCATCTGTAAACTTTGTATAATAAAGAGCATTTGAATAACATTTATTAACATATATCGTTAACCATACATTTTAAAATTACCAGCAATAACCTTAGATAAAATCGGAAGTTGACTAATACAACAAGAATCTATTTATACACAGCGCCCTGTTTAGCAGCTTGCTTGTTTTTCGCGCTGCTACTAATTTGAATAACCAATATTGTTACCATAGGCAAGTTTTGTTGTGTATGCTTATTTATGAATTTTAACAACAAGAGTTTTGATACAAGGCTTCTGAGTCACCTTTGCGAGTTTGGCATTAAATGGGACCCTACTCATGTAGCCTTGTGTCGGAATATCAAAGGCCGATATCACAAACGATATTGTCAAGGAACTCCAGCTTTAATAATGAGGAAAAGACGACACTTCCCGAAAAACCTCTATTTTACCGCCATGGCGCTCTATTTTTCAACTCTTCCTTAAAAGTTCCAACTCTTCTGTTCTATTAGAGTGACGTTCAAATAGAGGAGGCGACCAAATACAGGTTGTACGGTATATCACAGAATAGTTGTGGATTTTAGCCGCAAAAAGTTGTGACGTCTATATACAAGATTTACATGGAAAAGTGGGTTTACACGAACAAGTTATTAGTTAAGTTTAAGTAAATCCTCTAAGTTTTTTTTTATCGAGCTAAGTTTCGAACCCATTATAGTCTCGTCACAAAGACCGTTTTTTTATTTTGAAATTGGTATATGTAGTACTGTGAACATAAAATATTCAATAACTTATAGTGTCCACTGACATTAGTGGAATTTCAATTTAGGGGGTTTTCTTCTTCAACTCTGGCCCACGCTTTCGCGCCACACCTTTTCTTAAAGCCGGCTTCCCCCAATACCCAATACTGGCCGTGCGTTGCCGCACACTTTTCTTCTGGGCTCTACATCGTTTGGTCCTTATTAAATTTCGTTTGCTCTTTATTGTTTTTTTCGCTTAGGTTTGGCTGCCGTTTCCGCTGTATTTATTAAATTATATCCCTTTTTTAAATGACATTTTTAACGATTGTTCGTTTTCACCCGATTCGTTACGGATTAGCCCATAGTATGGGACATGGTTTGGTATGATTAGCGCATAGTATGCAGCTATGGTCGTATTTTCATACCACATGGTACGGCGATTAAGCATATTATGGTTGATCGCCATATTTTGTAAAATCATCACAATGGTTACGCATGACTTATTTTCAGATTAAACAGTGTGTGGTAGCGTACGTTGGTGTAGCCTGAAAAGCTTCGGAGGATTAGTTAGAATTCCATTTTAGCATGTTTAATTAGGCAGTTACCGTTATTTTAGTGTCGTACATATTAAAAAGTACAGGTATTAGTAAAATGTTAAGCGACCGGTTAAGGTTGCCGGCTAATACTGTGGTCCGAAGATGTCTGTGACAACATCGTGGGAAATCGTTTGCTACTACTATGGTAAGGATTGTGTGCTGACATTATAGCATCACTAGGCTAGTTTTGTGTAAACAATGAACTTAGTGTTGTACGGCAATATTTGGTGAGGTTGTAGGGCAATACTGGTTGAGGTGTCTCAATACTGGGTAAGGTTGTACGGCAATACTGAGTAATGTTATGTGGCAATACTGAGTGAGGTTGTATCCCAATCTGTCTGATGTTTCCGGCAATACTGGGAAAGATTGTGTGCCAATAGTCGGTAAGGTTGTGCGGCAATACTGGGTAATGTATTACGGCAATACTGGTTGAGGTTGCATGGCAATACCAGGTGATGTTGCACAGCAATACTGGGTGATGTTGTACGGCAATGCTTGGTGATGGTATACGGCAATAATGGTTTAGGTTGTACGGTAATACTGGGTGAGGTTGCATGGCAATACCAGGTGATGTTGCACGGCAATACTGGGTGTGGTTGTATGGCAATACTGGGTGAGGTTGTACATCAATACTGGGTGAGGTTGTGCGGCAACACTGGGTGATGTTGCACCATACGGCAATAGTGGGTAAAGTTGTGCGGCAATACTGGGTGAGTTTGTATGTCAATACTGGGTGAGTTTGTATGGCAACACTGGGTGAGGTTGCATGTCAATACTCAATACCGGATGAGGTTGTGTGTTGATACTGGGTGTGGTTGTATGGCAATACTGGGTGAGGTTGTACATCAATACTGGGTGAGGTTGTGCGGCAATACTGGGTGAGGTTGTACGGCAATACTGGCTGAAGTTGTACGGCAATACTGGGTGAGGTTGTACAGCAATACTGGGTGAGGTTGTGCGACATTACAGGGTGAGGTTGTACGGCAATACTGGGTGAGGCTGTACAGCAATACTGGGTGAGGTTGTACGGCAGTACTGGGTGAGGTTGTACGGCAGTACTTGGTGAGGTTGTACGGCAGTACTTGGTGAGGTTGTACGGCAGTACTGGGTGAGGTTGTACGGCAGTACTGGGTGAGGTGCGAGGTTTTAGGGCAATACTAGGTGAGGTTGTATGGCAATACTGGGTAAGGTGTGAGGTTGTGCTGCAATACTGGGTGAGGTTGTGTAGCAATACTGGGTGATGTTGTTCGGTAATACTGGGTAATGTTGTACATCAATACTGGGTGAGGTTGTACAGCAATACTGGGTGGGGTTGTACGACAATACTGGGTGAGGTTGTACTACAACACTGGATGGGGTTGAACGACAATACTGGGTGATATTGTGCAGAAATACTGGGTGAGGTTGTGTAGCAATACTGGGTGAGGTTGTGTAGCAATACTGGGTAAGGTAGTACCGCAATACTGGGTGATGTTGTGCAGCAATACTGGGTAAGGTTGTATCGCAATGGGTGAGGTTTTGCGGCAATACTGGGTGAGGTTGTGTAGCAATACTGGGTGCGATTGTACAGCAATACTGGGTAAGGTTGTACAGCAATACTGGGTGATGTTGTACAGCAATACTGGGTGATGTTGTATGGCACTACTGGGTGAGGTTGTACAGCAATACTGGGTGAGGTTGTGTGTCAATACTGGGTGATGTTGGGTAGCAAAACTGGGTGAAGTTGTGTAGCAATACTGGGTGAGGTTGTGCTGCAATACCGGTTGATGTTGCATGTCAATACTGGGTGAGCTTGTACGGACATGCTGCGAGAGGTTGTACGGCAGTACTGGGTGAGGTTGTACGGCAGTACTGGGTGAGGTTGTGTAGCAATACTGGGCGAGGTTGTGTAGCAATACTGGGTGAGGTTGGGTAGCAATACTGGGTGAAGTTGTGTAGCAATACTGGGTGAGGTTGTACCTGTACGGCAATACTGGGTGAGGTTGTGTAGCAATACTGGTTGAGGTTGTACGGAAATACTGCGTGAGGTTGTGTAGCAATACTGGGTGAGGTTATGCAGCAAAACTGGGTGAGGTTGTGTGTCAATACTGGGTGATGTTGGGTAGCAATACTGGGTGAAGTTGTGTAGCAATACTGGGTGAGGTTGTGTAGCAATACTGGGTAAGGTTGTACCGCAATACTGGGTGATGTTGTATGGCAATACTGGGTGAGGTTGTGTAGCAATACTGGGTAAGGTTGTACCACAATGGGTGATGTTGTACGGCAATATTGGGTGATGTTGTACGGCACTACTGGGTAAGTTTGTACAGCAATACTGGGTGAGGTTGTGTGTCAATAGTGGGTGAGGTTATGTAGCAATACCGGTTGATGTTGCATGTCAATACTGGGTGAGGTTGTACGGAAATACTGGGTGATGTTGTACGGCAATACTGGGTAAGGTTGTACGGCAATTCTGGGTAAGGTTGTACGGCAGTACTGGGTGAGGTTGTGTAGCAATACTGGGTGAGGTTGTGTGTCAATAGTGGGTGAGGTTGTGTAGCAATACCGGTTGATGTTGCATGTCAATACTGTTGCATGTCAATACTGGGTGAGGTTGTACGGAAATACTGGGTGATGTTGTACGGCAATACTGGGTAAGGTTGTACGGCAATTCTGGGTAAGGTTGTACGGCAGTACTGGGTGAGGTTGTGTAGCAATACTGGGTGAGGTTGTGTGTCAATAGTGGGTGAGGTTGTGTAGCAATACCGGTTGATGTTGCATGTCAATACTGGGTGAGGTTGTACGGAAATACTGGGTGATGTTGTACGGCAATACTGGGTAAGGTTGTACGGCAATTCTGGGTAAGGTTGTACGGCAGTACTGGGTGAGGTTGTGTAGCAATACTGGGTGAGGTTGTGTAGCAATACTGGGTGAGGTTGTGCAGCAATACTGGATGGGGTTGTGCAGCAATACTGGATGGGGTTGTGCAGCAATACTGGTGAGGTTGTGCAGCAATACTGGGTGAGGTTGTACGGATATACTGGGTGAGGTTGTACAGCAATACTGGGTAAGGTTGTACGGCAATACTGGGTGATGTTCTGTTCCAATTCTAGTTAAGGTTTTGTACTAATGCTGGTTTGCTTTTATGGGGTCATCTGACAGAGAAAGCTTAGTACACAGTCAAGGATTTTCATAATTTTTTATCATAGGGATAATTAAAAGATTACTTCGCGGCCCCAGTTTGGTTAGTGAATGTATTTGTTGTATATAAATCAATAAAGTTTAACTGTTTTAGTTTAACCCATTAGTCCACTGGGTTTAGGTGACGTCTGCTAAGTGCCCTGACCAAGGACAACAGTGCATAATAATACCCAGGCTCGAGATCTTACTGTTGTAGAAGAATCTGTTCTTGTTCAAGTTTACTTTATTTACATAATCTTCTTACAGGTACAACGTACAAGTACAACTAAGCAGCCTGAGAGACAAAATCTTAAAAAGAAGGTCCAAGAAAAAGAAGGTCTTTAATCAAAAATACTTTATGTTAAATGTATTAAATTGTGTAACCATTCGTACCACTCCAATTCTTACTCCTAATTAATAAAGTATAGCAGTAGGATTTCACATCTAAATAAATGTAAAATCTAATTATATAATTTGTTCGTATAAAAACATGTGTATAACCAAACGATTACAATTTTTAAAAATTGTGTTGCTGTTTTTTTAGCGGAGGAGATCTATGTATCACATTCACCCATGCTGTATTCCAATGTGATGGAACTCGGATCAGAAGTACAAGGGTTGCTGGAAGGTGTATCTCATCCTAACAAAAGGTGGTTGAATTAAAAATTAATGTGAAATTATTTACTCACTAGAATAGATCCTTGAAAGTGAAACCGATGTTTTATTATGTATACACCATAATAGACTTGACTTCTTGTTTGTGGACATGAGGTGTCGTACTGTGCTCCATATCAAATCTTGTTTTGCCATATTGCTATTCACTTCGAATTTTTATAAATGGTAGGTAATCCATAATTATATATTGAGAAATATTTTATTTTTCTACAGAAATGGCAACCCTAGCACATCGACCATTGAAGTGGGCACCGAGGAGGAATCTACATTTCTCTTTGAAAATTGAGAATCTAATAAATTGATAGATTTATCATACACTTGGTCTGTTGAATTTACCTTGTCCGAATCATAGGCGACAACTGTGGTTCCTAAATTCGTTAAAATCCTTAGATAAGTGTTTTTTTTGTATCGTAGCGTGCGGAGAAACCCACTTAGAACAGGATGTTTCTATTATCTCCCTTGATGGAAAAAACGCAGGGTCTGTTATCACAGAGACATTTGTCACATTAGGAAAGGATATTCATGCTATAACCCAGTAAATGGGAAAACACGGGAAAGTTATCGCACGGGCAATCGTCAGATTCATGGCGCATACACAAAGGTGCGTAATCACACGGGCAAATCGTTTTAGTATATTACTTCGTCTAGTCAGGATAGGATAGGATATTCATGTTTATCCTTGTGAATGAGAAAACTAAGGGGTTTAGCACACGGGCAATCGTTAGATCACCTTGCGCCCACCGTCGGCTTACCGGAGCTATTGTAGTTAGTTGTATATGGTAGACACGCTATTGTAGTTACCGAAGCTATTGTTCTGTATTGTATTTAATTGAGTCATTGGTACCATTTCCACACATGTATGAATTTGTATCTTACTTGGAATGCACTTAACTTCACTATAACGCGACATTATGTAAGATAAAACCAAAACATATCATCAACCTGTGGTAGCGCGCCAACCGCCGGCTAATTTTCCCACCAAGTTGAAAATAAACTGCAGTTTTACGAATTTTTGTCGCAATATTAAAAGCAACACATGTATGACCTTGCTATCTTACATTGAATGAACTGCAACTGACTGCAAAGCAATATTTTGTCAGATAAAAGTATTGAAGGTTACTATCAACCTATGTTCGCATGCCAAATTTGCTTGATGTTATACCGACAAAAATAAAAAGAAACTGCTGTTTCCCGAATTCTTGGCCGATCATTAAAAGAAACATGTGCATGAGTTAGTTATCGAAGAAATAAACGATTTACATCGAAAATCGCATTCTCGTAAGGCAAAACCTTATAGCCATCAATTGGGTTACATGAAAGAGCTTTACCAATCATCTTTTTAGTATTTCTTAACGTATCGAAATGAAACAAACTGTGCTGCGTTCACAAGGCAAATACACATTGATTGGTATAAAATATATCCACGTTGCTCAAGAAATAAACGATTTGCATCGAAAATCGCATGCTCGTAAGGCAAAACCTTATAGCCGTCAATCGGGTTACATGAAAGAGCTTGACCAATCATCCTTTTAGTATTTCTTAACGTATTCAAATTAAACAAACTTTGTTGCATTCACAAGGCAAATACACATTGATTGGTATATAATATGTCCCCATTGCTCAAGAAATAAACGATTTACATCGAAAATTGCATGTTCGCATAGCTGTCAATCAGGTTTCATATAAAACGCTTGACCCAGCACTGTATTTCTTAACGTATCGAAATAAAACAAACTGTGTTGCATTCAAAAGTCAAATACGCATTGATTGGTATAAAATATATCCACGTTGCTCAAGAAATAAACGATTTGCATCGAATATTTTATGTTCGCATAGCTATCAAACAGGTTTCATATAAATGGCTTGACCCAGTCTGTTTTTGTACTTTTTAACGTAATGAAA
Organism: Ciona savignyi; assembly: GCA_000149265.1. Lineage (NCBI taxonomy): Eukaryota > Metazoa > Chordata > Ascidiacea > Phlebobranchia > Cionidae > Ciona > Ciona savignyi. The sequence continues at coordinate 272,991 of CH003364.1, forward strand.
TAATACAAACGTGACTGAATTATTAGTTAACCAATACAGATTACAGAAATTTACCGTGGTTCTAAGGACGCTGTCTTAACGGCATACCATTCGACCAAATACTAGGACTTGTTACGTTGCACTTGAAAAAAGTAAAATATTGACTAAAACAGGCATAAAACGTTTTAATGTTGTCTTACAGGAAATCACTATGCAGTCAGTTATAGTGTATTGCAAGTTTGATATCTAACTCGTACATATGCTGTGAGCTCGACATAATGCCGCTAGTTAATCGGTTGTGTCCTTGGGAAAGGCACTTTACGGACATTGCCTGAACCCAGCGGATTAATGGGTTCAACCAAATTAAAGAAACGTGCCTTATACCATATACAACATACTACAATAGCTCCGGTAACCCAACGGTGGGCGCGAGGTGATCTGACTATTGCTCGTGTGTTAACCCCCTTGGTTTTTCCATTCACGGGAATAAACATGAATATCCTATTCTAACGTTGTAATCAAAAATTCAACACCATACTTGAATACATTTATTAAGAGATATCAAACGTCTTCCACAAAACAGAGCATAAACGATTGTTGAAGGGCTATGTGGCCAATATTACAAAGGTTTAATCAATACACTACGCAAAATACTTTTCAAATAGCATACACAGTTAGACAGGCTTCTACGCTTCTTCATCGGAATCAGTTGTGTATAATGTAGACGTTCTAAAATGTCGTCGACGGACTCCAACGAATGATCGGTGATTTGTTTGTGATCTTGTGATATTTTCCGAATATTTTCAAGGCCCAACAATTCGTTAAGTGCATGTGTCCATGATTTAAATGGTTCGGCACTTGCTAAACATTTTCTAGATCACTTTGATTATTTCAAGTCGCAGTTGGTGGGATAAGAGGTAAGGTTGAGAAATTCTTGGATTATGCTTGTTACAGCTTTATTTGTTCAGACAATTTGATCTTGATAGTGCACAATAACACTTCTTGCATCATATAGTAGTAATGTAACTTCAGGGCATACTCTTCTTCCCAGGTCAAAGGTGCAACACCAGACGCATTAGAATTCGTTTCCTCTAACATGGCCGAAGCAGTAATGGTTTCTGCAAGTAATTATTTTATAAGTGTGATGTATTATTTTTGTGGATCTGATGCAAACAACATAAAAGGCTAGTATAAAAATACCGGTAGATAAGCAATTGCAACATAACAAGAAATATTTGTCACAACTTGTTACCTTACGGTAATAAGAATACTTCTACAAAAAAGTGGTTATTTTCCAAATGAAGAAACTTTAACTAGATATATATGTACTAGGGTATGAGGAAAAATGTCAAATTCTGATTGGGATTCTTTGAGTAAGTGGTTTGCTTTGTTTAGCTTATTGACAAATGATGTGGCTTAAACAAATGAAAAAATGTCAATATGAGTATGTGACATTTATTCTTAACACTATAGACCTTACCCCATTTTTTTGATGCGGTTTCCATAATGAAGAAGAGCATAAGTTAAAAGAACAGTTCGATTTTCAGGGTTCATTTCTTTGGACATTTTTTCAAAATTCCAAATCAAGTAGGACCACAGATGTTCCACCGTTTCACCTTCTATCAAACCAAAACCAGGATGCCGCCTTGAACTGTACTCCAGCTGCAATAAATAACAGAAATATTATATTTAAGAATTAAGAAAAAGTTGTAAGATGTTTAAAATACCAATTAACATAAACAATTCGTACATATATACTTGGACAAGGGACTTACTTGACATGATTAACTGCGGCCATATCCACGAAAAACAGGCGCTGCGAATTCAAACCAACACAACAATTTTTCATTCTTCTTGTTCTAATGGGACAAAGCATAACCATTATATATATATATATATTGTAACAAAGGATAATAAATATTGAAATTACTTCAAGGAGTTTCTTCACTTTATTGCAGGCAATGTCATGTTATAGGTTACAGGCAATGTCCAAACACTTTTACAACATCATTGTCTTTAACTTTTTAAGCAATTTTTGCTTAATCCATACTGCCTATCAGAATCTGCATACCCAACCTTACCCAGTATTGCCGTACAACCTCACCCAGTAATGGCGTACAACATCACCCAGTATTGCCGTATAACCTCACCCCGTATTGCCATACAACCTCACCCAGTAATGACGTACAACCTTACCCAGTATTGACGTAAAACCTCACCCAGTATTGCCGCACAACCTCACACTTCACCCAGTATTGCCGTACAACCTCATCCAGTATTGCCGTACAACCTCACCCAGTACTGCCGTACAACCTCACCCAGTATTGCTGTACAACCTCACCCAGTATTGCTGTACAGCCTCACCCAGTATTGCCGTACAACCTCATCCTGTAATGCCGTACAACCTCACCCAGTATTGCCGTACAAACTCACCCAGTATTGCCGCACAACCTCACTCAGTATTGTTGTACAATCTCACCCATTATTGCCGTATGATACAACATCACCCAGTAATGCCGTACAACCTCGCCAGTATTGCTACACAACCTCACACCTTACCCAGTATTGCCATACAACCTCACCCAGTACTGCCGTACAACCTCACCCAGTATTGCTGTACAACCTCACCCAGTATTGCTGTACAGCCTCACCCAGTATTGCCGTACACCCTTACCCAGTACTGCCGTACAACCTCACCCAGTATTGCTGTACAACCTCACCCAGTATTGCTGTACAACCTCACCCAGTATTGCTGTACAGCCTCACCCAGTATTGCCGTACAACCTCACCCAGTACTGCCGTACAACCTCACCCAGTATTGCTGTACAACCTCACCCAGTATTGCTGTACAACCTCACCCAGTATTGCCGTACAAACTCACCCAGTATTGCTGTACAGCCTCACCCAGTATTGCCGTACAACCTAACCCAGTATTGCCGCACAACCTTACTCAGTATTGTTGTACAACCTCACCCATTATTGCCATATGATACAACATCACCCAGTATTGCCGTACAACCTCGCCAGTATTGCTACACAACCTCACACCTCACCCAGTACTGCCATACAACCTCACCCAGTATTGCTTTACAGCCTCACCCAGTATTGCCGTAAAACCTCACCCTGTAATGCCGCACAACCTCACCTAGTATTGCCCTAAAACCTCGCACCTCACCCAGTACTGCCGTACAACCTCACCAAGTACTGCCGTACAACCTCACCCAGTACTGCCGTACAACCTCACCCAGTATTGCTGTACAGCCTCACCCAGTATTGCCGTACAACCTCACCCTGTAATGCCGCACAACCTCACCCAGTATTGCCGCACAACCTCACACCTTACCCAGTATTGTCATACAACCTCACCTAGTATTGCCCTAAAACCTCGCACCTCACCCAGTACTGCCGTACAACCTCACCAAGTACTGCCGTACAACCTCACCCAGTACTGCCGTACAACCTCACCCAGTATTGCTGTACAGCCTCACCCAGTATTGCTGTACAACCTCACCCAGTATTGCCGTACAACTTCAGCCAGTATTGCTGTACATCCTCACCCAGTATTGCCGTAAAAGCTTACCCAGTATTGCCGTACAACCTCACCCTGTATTGCCGCACAACCTCACCCAGTATTGCCATACCAGCTTACCCAGTATTGCCGTACAACCTCACCCAGTATTGCCGCACAACCTCACCCAGTATTGATGTACAACCTCACCCAGTATTGCCATACAACCACACCCAGTATCAACACACAACCTCATCCGGTATTGAGTATTGACATGCAACCTCACCCAGTATTGCCATACAAACTCACCCAGTATTGACATACAAACTCACCCAGTATTGCCGCACAACTTTACCCACTATTGCCGTATGGTGCAACATCACCCAGTGTTGCCGCACAACCTCACCCAGTATTGATGTACAACCTCACCCAGTATTGCCATACAACCACACCCAGTATTGCCGTGCAACATCACCTGGTATTGCCATGCAACCTCACCCAGTATTACCGTACAACCTAAACCATTATTGCCTTATACCATCACCAAGCATTGCCGTACAACATAACCCAGTATTGCCGTGCAACATCACCTGGTGTTGCCATGCAACCTCAACCAGTATTGCCGTAATACATTACCCAGTATTGCCGCACAACCTTACCGACTATTGGCACACAATCTTTCCCAGTATTGCCGGAAACATCAGACAGATTGGGATACAACCTCACTCAGTATTGCTACATAACATTACTCAGTATTGCCGTACAACCTTACCCAGTATTGAGACACCTCAACCAGTATTGCCCCGGTACCTCTAAATACTACAGGACCGCTTGGACCGCTTGGACCGCTTGGAGCGCATGGAGCGCTTAAATCGCTTGGATCGCTTACTATGCTTCGTAATTACAAAAGCCATGATAGTAATGTTAGGGTTGGGGTTAAAGTTAGTTCTGGGGTTGAGATTAGTGTTTGGGACAGGGTTAGAATTACTTTCCATAGCAATATAAGTGATCCAAGCGATCCAAGCGCTCCAAGCGGTCCTGTAGTATTTAGAGGCACCCGTATTGCCCTACAACCTCACCAAATATTGCCGTACAACACTAAGTTCATTGTTTACACAAAACTAGCCTAGTGATGCTATAATGTCAGCACACAATCTTACCTAGTAGTAGCAAACGATTTCCACGATGTTGTCACAGACATCTTCGGCCACAGTATTAGCCGGCAACCTTAACCGGTCGCTTAACATTTTACTAATACCTGTACTTTTTAATATGTACGACACTAAAATAACGGTAACTGCCTAATTAAACATGCTAAAATGGAATTCTAACTAATCCTCCGAAGCTTTTCAGGCTACACCAACGTACGCTACCACACACTGTTTAATCTGAAAATAAGTCATGCGTAACCATTGTGATGATTTTACAAAATATGGCGATCAACCATAATATGCTTAATCGCCGTACCATGTGGTATGAAAATACGACCATAGCTGCATACTATGCGCTAATCATACCAAACCATGTCCCATACTATGGGCTAATCCGTAACGAATCGGGTGTCGTTTTGCCGTCTTTTCCTGTTCATGTGTCTAGATTTGATTCGTTTTCCATTTTTTATACCGGGGCAAAAAATGAATAAACTAAACCATAGATACTACATTAACTTTAATGTAGTATCTATGACTAAACTTAACCTAAAAATGAATAAACTAATAAATAATTATTTTAAACCGGATGTCTATATTGTATTTAAATCGCTAGGTGTCAGCAGGGACAGATTAATAACAAAGTGTTTCATTGACCGAGTTTTTCCAACAATAACAGCTGCTGGTAGGAGAACGAAAACGAGGACGAAAGAGTCACAATCTTTAACTGTCGTCTTTAAACTTTAAGGCAGAAAGACAATGTTTATTAATTACGTTATTGTGGTTTTACTTTTGTGTGTAAATGATGTCGTGTTTAGCACGAAAGCTTTCGAGAATCTTCGACGAGAAGGCACAGATTGCAATGAAGCATGTATAGCCAACATGGTATGTACGGACATTTTATTTGTAAATTTAATTTTATCACGCTTGCTAATTTAAGCTATTTACAATGTGTGACTGTAAGAAAAATCTGTGTCTTCGGGAAAATATGGCAGATGTTTATATTATATGAATGATTGATAATGGAGGCTTCACTAATCTGTGCGGCAGCGTGGCGGGACAACAACTGGATCCATGTTGAAAAATTTCGTTTTCTGTACGCCGTTTTTTTGCACCAACATTTTTTAACCTAAATTTTGCGCCACGCCAGCAATAATAATTTGCGCCACCACAAACGAAGTTGCATCATTTTCAATAAAAACTTTAAAATATAAAGCTTAAAGTATCAAAAATACTAACATAAATGAAAGGAGGTGTAGTCACGCCACATCAGCATGATTTTTGGAGTTTTCTGCGCCAATACCCGAAAAAGTAGACCGTGCTCCACGCCAGATATATCCGGCGCATCATACAAATTTTCCAGTAGGGAACTGTATCACGAGCGGGACAAGGGCAACACTAAAAGGAGAGAAAGCGGGAA
>CH003364.1:279145-336061 GCA_000149265.1 Ciona savignyi
CCGGAAGGAGGGAAACTGCAGAGTAAAATTACAGAAACTAATTTAAACACTCCCCTAATCACTAATCTTAACCCCAGAACTAACCCTAACTCCAACCCCATGTTAAAACTGACTCTAATGTGATAATCTTTATTTTTTGTGCAGTTTCCCTCTTAGTTTTTCCCTTTTTCCGCGGGGAAAACTAAAAGGAGGGAAACTGCACACTAAAATCTAGATTATGACATTAGAGTTATTTTTAAACATGAGGTTGGAGTTAGGGTTGGTTCTGGGGTTGAGATTAGTGTTTAGGGCAGGGTTTAAATTAGTTTTCGTAATATTAGTGTGACGTTTACCTCCTTCTCTTCGTCCCATATGAGCAGGACAGGGTATATCATGATGTAACATCCTGGCCCGCTGTTCTGCAGATTAGTGGAGCCCGATAACGGGGTGTAATCATCTCTAAATTAAATAATATGATAATATCAGGATGATACTGAATTGAAAATTTACCAGCACTCAATTGGAAAGTGTTTCATATTATTTCCTGCTATTTTTACAAGAATTTAGAAATTCAATAACCCCTGTTATAAAATTTACTCAATTTGATATGTTTTTTTTTTCTTAAAATATTTGATTTTGAAAATGTTTAGGCTGAATACTGATCACCAAAATGAAGATTAGGGCATTAGAGTTAGTTTAAAATATGGGGTTAAAGTTAATAATGTAAGATTTGTTATAATACCAGATTTAAACAGTTGTTATGTCATACAAACTACAGTTGCAAGTTATTTTTACTTCCATTACTTGGGTGAGGTTCCAGACGCGAGTAAATTCTTACTCGCCGGAAATTTGATAGATTTTTGGCCCTGTAAACCCAACCAAAGGAAAACCATAATATAAACCTTTGATTGTTTATCAGAGCTTTTTTTAATGTGAAGTTCTGCTAATTAAATAAACAACGCTTTAGTTATGCACAAGTGCTTTACCTACAGGATAGAATATGATAGAATATTCATGTTAATTCCTGTGAGGGGGAATATGCAAAAGACGTTACCACACAGGCAATTGTCAGATTACCTCGCAACGACCGTCCGATTACCAAAGCTAATTCAGTGTGTTGTTTATGATTAAGACATTCCCTTAATTTAGTAGAACCCTTCGTTTAACTGAGTTTAGGCATTGTTTGTAAAGTGCCATGCCCAAGGACACAACCAACAAGCTAGCGAGCAGTTCCGAAACCGCAACCCTTCGGTTGAAAAGTGCGAACCAACCAAGACTAAGCTGTCATTACAGACTTCTTACTTGGCTTAAATACAAATATTTTTCAGGATGAATCATCAGTGTCTGCATGTAAACGAGGTTGTAGGTTGTTTACAATATGTGAATGGATGACAACTCCGACAAATATAACATCATCGTTGCAAGAATGCACTTCCGGTACGTAAACATACCTATTACCAACCAAGACCTGAGAATTTGTTAAAAAAGACAAAAACTTTACATTTAATAATGCATATTAATCCCATAAACACTTGCTGTATGTGAATCTGTGTTCTTTGGCAAACATGCAGCATATAGATTTTGCATTGGTAAATTTTGATTAAATTGAATTGTTCAAAAACTTTTATCGGTAATAAGAATTGTGCTTGTAGAACTTGTGACCCAGGCAATCACCAATCCCCTTTGCCTAGATAAGATTTCCACAAACATATTAAGTTTTCACATATATGTTCAATTTTATAACGGTAATGCCAATCTTCTTCATGACTTTTCACTTTAGGTATGATTATGAAAGATGAAAAAAATGCCAAATTTAAAGGTTTTAAAGTGCTCTTTTAATTATAAAAATAAATATTTGACATTTTATTTAAAACCTACCACACCTTTTCATATGGCGTAAAGACAGCTATTTGAGCTTGCTTTAACCCAGTTGTGAACATCTCTATGCTATATTAAATTTATTTTTCATACTGTACCCCCATCCTCTTGTGCTAATAAACCATTTTCACGGTTTAATTAACAGCCTGTGATGAAGCCTACCCTTCAGACTCGAGTGCTTGTACATTTGGTTGTCAAAGCTCAGTGCCAAGTGCAAGGAAAAGACAGAACATGGTATGGTGGTAGACTAGTAGATATAAACCGATTTGTTGTCCTTAGCCAGTAGGAGATTTGGCGGCCGCGTCCGCTATATTTATTTTAATCTATCCCTATTTAAAAGGATGTGTTTTAATGACTGTCCTTTTTGTCATTTTTTATTTCCCATGATTTACTTCCCTTGTCATAATTAACATTGGGCAAAAACTGAAATAAACTAAATAAACTAGACTTGAAGTATTATAAAGATGCTTAACCAAATTGTGTGTATGTACTACCAAATAAAAATTGCTTTAAAAGCAGACTTTGTAACTAGAGCTGGGCATAATTACGAAGTTAGGTTCAGTTACGTAATTACGGACGTCGGAATTATGTTATGTTAGTCAAATCAAAATTACGTAATTACGCATCTGTCCACAATTATTTAAACGGGAATTGCCTGTCGTTGTAAATATATTTTCTGAGCAATTCCTTGTTTTAGTCTTAGCAAATTAAGTCTGTTTTTTTATTTTTATTCAAGTAAAATAGTTTGAACCACCGATAGAAATAATCCAAATAGCGGTAAATAAACATGATATTGGATTCTCGCCAAATTTATTATCAGTAATCAATGCGACAAAACAAAAGGCAACGCCGTCCCAATCTGCGGTTTGTTTACTTGTGTTAGTGTTTGTTTCAACTAAGGACGAACGAACAGTTTAGACTTTTAAGTCTCTGTAGTTGACTTTTTCATTCTCTTTGTCTATCATCAAAATCCATCGAAAAAACACGATAATTTTTGGGATGTTTGTTTAAATAACAATGCCGTCATAAAAATTAAGGAATTACTTAACTGAGGCGGCGCAATTCCGTAATACAACTTTAATCAATTACGTCCAGCTCTATTTGTAACACTACCATTGTAAATTTTGTGTTTTATCACTTTTGAATTAAACAGTTTCCAATTGAGAAGATTGTGACGTCTTTAGTTCTAAATGAGACACACTTTTTTAAAATAACCGTGACTGCCCATGCAGAGAATTGTTTAACTGACTTACTTATCATTTATGATCAAAGAATTCCAAAACCATTATTAGAACCTAAGTATGCAATTTACTTATTGTAATTTTTGTTTTCCAGTTGGTTGCAGCAGAATCAAATATAAAACTAGTTCAACCAAATGAGGAACAAACACAAGATATGTTATTTCCATCTAGTGATGATCTTTTTAATCAAGTAAGGCTTTCTTGAATTTTATTTTCTGATTTTATTTCAGTTTTAATGCAAAGTGTTTTTACCAATCTTAACAAGGTATGACAAAATTATAGTTACCCCAACTCATGCTCTCTTTGTGGTCCTAATCTTGACTTTAACTGAAATAAGAATTCTCCTTCTATAAGACACCTGTATTGTTGCATTAAAAGATAATATATAAATTTGTAATGCCTAAAATCATGTCTGTCCTATTAGCTCTGAGAGTTCCAATCAATTAGAACTATGTTAATGGTTCCAAAGTGTTATGCCTCTTTTTACAATAGCAGTATTGTTTTGTGAAAGTTAGCTAGGTGTTTAATTTGAATGGGAACAAGTCTACCAAGGTAATAACTTTGTCCAAAAACATTTCTTAATAAAGTATTGGCACTGCTTTAGTAGTGCGGATTTTGTTTCTTTAATATGGGTGTGGGATTGAGGGTACCATGGGCATGACATTCCTACTCATTTACATGGTTCGATGAGAGCCACTCCCTTTATACAGAGCTTGCTTCAGCAATGTGTATCTAGTAATGGCAAGAGAATAAAAGCAACAATGATCAAAAAAATAAAAATTATCACCAGCTTTTCAAAAATACTCGGAAACTGGTCTAAACTCAAATAGTATTTTATTGGCACCAATTATTTACTAAAAAAGAATAAACTCAAAAATACCACAGTGAAAGTTAAAAGTTTTTTAAAATTGATTTTCGATCTACGGTACAACAAACCTGGATTAAATTAAACAACTTTGGGAAAAACTTACATATCACAAGATCATGTTTGCATTTTACTCCAGTTATTGGGGTGCCCATTTAGAAATGTGGCCTATTTTTCTTGTATTACCAGCTAACAGATGTGCGAAGTGGCAAAGCAAAGATGATTGGTTCTGAATTGCTTTATGCTAGTTTTTATCGTACATATATTAATTGTTTATACATTATGAAGCATTGGTAACTTAATCATGGGCACATGGTGTTCTGACATAATTTCGAAAAATAATATAGTAATAAGAAATAGTAAAATTTTATAACAGTTTTTACCAAATAAAAAGGATTTTAGTTTTTTGCAAATTGTAATATTAAGGCTATTCGACACTTCGCTAATATAACAGTTTTTTTAATGCAATGTTATGTCAAATTTAGTAAGTTTCTAAATGTGTATTTTTGTGTGATTATTTCCACATCAAGTAGTAATTCACTTATTTTGGTCAATTCACTTATTAAGGCAGGTTATTTCCAACTCAAAGAGTAGAACCGTAATTCACTTATTTTGGTGGAGTTATTTCAACCTCAAGTAGTAATTCACTTCAAATTACCCTCCGTTTGTTTGTTCCAGTTATTCAACCATCCCGCTGTGCAAGCGACCGACAGAATCATGCAGAACATGATGCAAACAGCTTCAGATTCCTTTCAATTTCTCAATTCTTTCATGTCTTCACCTTCTGGGACCGAAATAATCGACATCAACCTCGGTGGTAGACACGAGGTCTTTGTTATTGAGGTGATTAGGCTGTTTTGTCTTGGCCGGGCCAAAAATCCATTGTAGTAGCCTAGCGCATCAATGCGAGTGATGCACACTGCAGGAGTACTCTTGCAAATATCAAACTAATTAAAAAGTGATAAAATAGGAAATAAAAAATATACGGGAATAAAAATCAAATCCTTATCATTGTGCCCGTTTGTATAACACATTTTATTATAACACACATTTTAAAGATTTACTTCCGTTACCCGCGCGAAAGATTTACTTGCGTTACTTGTGTAAACTTCCACAAATTGGGAGCTGTTTAAAAGCGGCGGTTGAATAAATGATCAAAACGTCTTAGCTGTAATCAGGTGGAATTGTCAGAATAAGCACAATGTATAAGACATAGCGACAAATGTTCGTTAAGAAATTGCAAAAAAATCCTTTGGTATTAGTGAAACAAGGGATATCTATTCCAGAATCAAAATTCAAACTAAAAACTATTTAAAGTTTTATCCATATAATTTTGATAGACATTAATGATAATACCTTTAAAGATTTGAATTTAACATCATAACATGAAGATCCATCATTATAAACATTAACATTCTTACTATTACACGATGTTTCACTGTTGCACAAGTTTGCACATATACAATTTTTATCATTCATTTTTTGTCTAACCCTAAAGATTTTCATATAAAAAATGTAAATTAATCTAATTGCAGTACGGACGTCGCAAGCCTGAGATAAACACACCTTTCCCGGGTTTCAACAAACACGTGATGCTGACGGAAAGCGATGAATTCAAAACTACATTGGAGGACCGAGTGGAAACCAATGTGCAGACCAATGCGAACATGTAAGTCCGCTGTTTTCCGCTATGTGAGTTTTGTGTAGAAAGACTAAAAAAATATTTTCGTGATAGACAAGTAAACAAAGCGAAAATTACGGGACCTAGCTCATATATAAAAAGAACGCATGTTTGTACAAATTTAAACCCAAACTTTTTCGGCCGTGGGGTCACGTTTCTACAGAGTTCTGCTTGACTCATTGATTGCACCAGTAAACCTCAAATAGCACCAGCAATCTTAAATGGCTTAGTTATTGTTTATAACCAAAAGTTTGTGGAATCGAAACCAATATAGTCGGTTGTGTCACTGTGTAAGCCATTTTGCCTGAACCCAAGTGGTTTAATCAGTTGAACTAACAAAATTAGAAACAAATCGATTTTAGACCATACACCACAATCATAATTTCAATAATACGAATACAAGAACCGAATATAAAAGCTTAAGTGACTGTGTTGACAGTGGGTACTTATCAGTTCTTTTAATTGCCTACTTGTGTGTATGATGATAAAATGATTAATCATTACGCATCAACATTGGTGAAAATTTGCAACCGAAATAAATAAGGTATTGCACATGGTAACTAATTCATCTGTTGCACATGATTGATGTGTTACACTAACCTTACTTGTGCCACAGAAAATATGTCATTTTAATGATGTTGTGTTGTTGTTGTTTTTCCTTGAATTGAGACACAAGTGGACCCGCTTGAACTAAATTAATATGCAAATGGACCCGCTTATTATAATGATAAAGAAAAAAACTTGTTATTAAGTTAAATGCTTTCGGGGCAATTGAGCTGTCACAAGTTTAATGTATTTATTGGACATTGCTTAGTAAAGACTGCATATTTTTGCTTGGTAAAGAAGTGTAGAGCCCATTAATCTGATGGGTCAAGACGAGTTAACTAAGTGTTTTGCCCTCAAGGACACACCAACAAGGCAGTGTCTGGTTTGCTGAGTATACCAGCATACTCAGAAATGCTAACTTAATCTTGATACTCTTCACAGGCCTGGTTTCCTATCTCACGAGCTTCTAATAGGAGGCCAGTTTTTATCGGACAACGATTATTGGACTCCTCAAGATATTGACACGTCGTGGAATTGCATGTCAAGGTGATTCTTGGATAAACAACGATATTGTTAATTACTTTTACTATTTTACAACCTGATCCCAATAGTTTAACAGACTAAATCAAAACAGTACAGTCTTAATCATATACAACACACTGCAAGTGCTTAAGTGACACGATTGTGAACGCAAGGGGATTTGATGATAGCCTGTGTGATGGTGCCCCTTGCTTTTTTCAATTCACAGGTTTAAAACATGATTTACACTTGTCATTCTAAAATAGTATAGACATACCAATGGTTATAATATTATTCTACCAATGGTTATAATATACCAATGGTTATAATATTATAATATTATTCTAAAATAGACATACCAATGGTTATAATATTATTCACAGTTATGCATAATTCAAAGTATGGAATAATTAGTTTTGAAATTGACCCATCTGTGATGGAATGTAATTTGCTAGTTTGCCCAACGTAAAACACAAATAGAGAATTTCACTTAAAGCTCTGGTTTTGTTTCCTGTACCAAAACCCATGTTCACTATGACCCAACATACATATTCCTGGTCCCTTGTGCAGGGGCCACTAAATTGACAACATATTGAGCTATCTACTAAAGTATAAACAACTGCTGCACAATCAGGCAAATCACGTTTGATTGATAAGTTGTAATAATCCAAGCAATTAAAAAAATCAAGTTTTATTGCCAATAACAATTAAATTTGGTTAATGTCTAATAAATTATATAAAATATACTGTATGTATGTATGACAATATGATGTATACCATATGTATGTATACGTTATATGACGTATTCTGTATGAATTATTTAGAACAGAATCTTACAATTACCAATATGATAAACCCCTGCATTGCTAATTATGAGTATCCTATCTTTAATATGAGTATCCTATTTTTAATACTGGGCTAAAAAATGAATAAAGTTAACGAAGTATCAAGTTTCAGTTTTCCGATGATGTATTTGTAATTATTTTTTGGCAGAAAATTCTGGCGATATGAATGGCCAGAACTTGTTCTTATTCTCTTCTGGTTGTGCACTGTAGCAATCCTCTTCATGTTATGCGTAGCTCAATGTGCTCAACCTCAACAGGTTAGTTTGCTTTTAATTGTCTCTTATATTTAATTGTCTCTTTTATAAACTCTTTAATTACTCTGTTTCTGTGTTAAAGCAAATTGTTTAGTTTAATTTTTACGCTCCTTCAGTACATTAAAAAATAATGGCATAATTAATTAAAGTTAAGGAGACTGATAAAATGGGAACACGTTCTTTTTCTAAACAATAATTCATTTTTTCAGCAAAGCATTCATGATGAGCCATGCATTAAACATGTCTCTGGCGGCGTGCCGTCGTACAGTAGTCTCTACCCAAATCATCACGGAAAAAAGTCTCAGTTTTATCTCGCGTCGGTTGTTCCTTCAGAGGACAAAGTCCCATTACTCGATTGAACGCTCGTCATTTATAAAAGACATTTTCACATCTGCACTTTATTCGAACTGAAGCCTTGTCTGCCCGATATTACTGCGTTGTAAAGTTTATATAGAAATGTGGTGTGTCAACGGTGGTAACCTGTATATTCATACTTATTCTGGTAGTTGCTGCATTTTTGTTCTACAGAGAGCTTTTATAGGCTGTTATGCGAATATTGTAATACATGAATCTGATTTAATGTGATATTATGTGTTGTAGGGTTAAGGATGAACACGAAAAAATTAAAGATTAATTTCAGTGTGATCTCATCATATCGGACTTTATTTGTTTCGTGTGTTGATTGTAAAAAGAAGATTCGACCAAGAAAGGCTGTAATCTCCGAGAAACAGCTAGCGAAGAAGTTTATCGATCATAAACGGATCCTTGTGTCTTCCGGAGCTGGAGGAGATGGAAGATCATTTTTCCTCCGGGATAAAAATACTGAATTTGGGGGCCCAAGCGGTGGGGATGGGGGTAACGGGGGTGATGTGATTGTCGTTGCCGATAGGAATGTTAAATCGTTGGAAAACGTTAGATCCCACTATAAAGCCCCTGATGGTGCAGATGGTGGGAGGTTTAACGGAACAGGAAAATCCAGGACTTCCTTGCTCATCAAACTGCCGGTGGGGACCTACATAAGGAGGGAGGACTCTGCTGATATCTTGGTCGACCTTGCCAAGGAGGGGGAGATGTACACGCTGTGCACCGGTGGGGTTGGTGGGAAGGGAAACTCGTTTTTTATCAGCAGCACAAATAAGACTCCAGAGAAATGCACCCCCGGTACCCCTGGAGAGAGTATGGCTGTGGTCGCTGAGTTGAGAACATTGGCGCATGGGGGGTTAGTTGGCTTCCCCAACGCTGGAAAGTCCACTATTCTGCGCTCGCTCACACGTGCTAGACCTGCTGTTGGAGATTACAGTTTCACTACGTTGCGACCGCATGTCGGTATTATGCACTTTGCGGATTTCACTCAAATCGCAATCGCAGACACTCCTGGGATTATAGAAGGTGCGCACAAAAACAAAGGACTTGGGATACGGTTTCTACGTCACATTGAACGGTGTCGATTTTTGTTGTACATCATCGACATGTCGATACCAGATCCATGGATGCAACTCCATCATTTGAAAAACGAATTCCAACATTATAATATCAGTTTAACTGAGCGTCCGTGTGTAGTTGTAGCGAACAAAATGGATTTGCACGAGTCCTCTGTAATTTTCCCGCAATTTGTAACAGAAGCGAAGAAATTGAGTCCTGATTTTGATATTTTTCCGGTTTCTGGCAAAAACAAAAACCAGTTGGAATCTTTGATTGTAAAAATAAGAGAACTTTACGATGAAGATTTATTGTCAGATAAAATGTATGGTAATACAACACCATTTGTGTGGTAATGTTTTAAATTGTGCTTTTACAAAGTTTTAAGATGTTATCGTTATCATTAAAATAAATGAAAACTGGTTGTTTGTTGGTAAAACTCTTGGGCAAGGTATCCCTAATGAAACAGTAAAAAAATCACGATAATATACAACACACTGCAGTAGGAATAAGTTAATCAGCGCTAGGTGTGATTAGGTTTAACTGAAGCAAACAATAATTAGATTTGAACATGATTTGCTAATGAATGCAACGCACATGTTACCCCTCCCTCCCCTCATCTTTTCCCCTATATCATATGGAGCATAAGCAATATCGGTACTGTAACAAATTCAAAAACGAAATTTAATATTTCTTTATTATTACAAAATATGATTATGTACATGAAATAAACCTTAATGATTGCTTAATTTTCATGTTGTGTTGGTTGATTTAGAGTTACTTTTAAAAGTGGAATGTTGGCCACACAACAATTGTGAAAGTTGTTAAATCGTTTATTTTCAATTCGTTCATTGAATTTCACCCAAATAAATCTGCTTGTCACTAGAGCAAGACATGACAATTGGTTGAAGGGGGTGAAATTGTACGTCATTTACCGACCCGTCATGCCCCGGTAGTTTATACATCAACTGCTGTGTGATGGAATTCCACACACAGACATCTCGGTTTGACGAACCAGCTGCAATCTTGCTATCATCAGCAGACCAACTGCAACGCAGCAAATTCATTTCAAAGTTGTGTTTGTGTCCGAGAAATATATTGGTGCATCTTTGATTCGGAGCATAAGGTCTTATATCCCACTTTCGAAGTGTGCAGTCCATGGAGTTGGAAAGCACAAATGAACCATCTTTACTCAAAGCAAGTCCTGTGATGGTGTCACTGTGGCCCTGTAGTTGCATAAATGACTTCTCAGTTCGAATATCCCACACTTTCACTTCGTTATCGATTCCTCCTGTTATAACGGTCTCGGCTGTGTCATTAAAACTAACAGAAGTGATCTGGTAGGTAAGTTGGATTGTCTTTATCGCACCTTTTCTCCGAGTGTCCCAGATTTTAACAGCGCAATCATCACCACCTGACACCACCAGTGGATCACCTCTCCGAGCAGCTGCGCATGAGTTAACAATCCCATTGTGACCTTTCATTCTTTTGATTCTTTCACCCGTTTCAGAGTCGAATACTCCGACGGTTTTATCAGTGCTCGCCGTGTAGATATTTGATCCATCGGTGTTAAACTGCAGATCCAATACAGCTCCTGTGTGGCCACCTTTGAACACATGGAAGTTATCACATTCGCCGTAAACGTTCCAGAGATAAATCAATCGTTCAAATCCAGTGGATGCAATCACATTTCCTTCAGGGTGGAACTTGGCACTGTAAATTTCACCTTCGTGTCCAGACAGCAGCATGATTGGAGCAAGCAGACTAGATGTCCTAGGAGGGCCATGCGCAACGAGGGATTGCTGGTTTCCATAAGTGTCAACTTCTTGTTCGTTTCGTGGTCTTTTTGCTGGCACAACCAACGCGCCCAATTCAGATGATCGCTTCTCTGCCAGAGTCGCCATTTAAATTTTTTGATTAAGCCAATTTAAACAATTAACCACACTGTGCTAGTAACAAATTACAGAACAATCGGTTATTTTTAACATTTACTATGATTTTCAAAGATCATTAGTACAAAACAGTTCCTGTAAATACATACCCAGTGTGCCAGAGTTAGGGTTTTAAATGTGCTCACACAATCACACTGGGTATTTCATGTCACCCTTTAAAAAGCATAGTTGAGGACATTACTGAACCATAGTAAAATAGGGGCAACACATAAGAGGAGGAAAGAAGGGAAACTGCGCAGTCAATAAAGAAATTATAATCCTGCACCCAACGCTAATCTAGAAACCCAAAATAAATCTATACCCTAATCTGTAATCTTCATTTTAGTGCGCAGTTTCCGTCTTTTACTTTTATTGTTTTCCTCATAAAATGAACATGAATTCTAATTTTTTTCTAGTTCTACTCAAAAATATTTTAAATTTATTCTATAATAAATTAGTTTAAATGTTGAATAACCTACGTTTTAGGTTAGGACAATACAAAATTTCAATATATCTGAAGCATATGGTAGAAGTTGTGTGGTATCGATTTTGTTTAAGTCCTCAAAGTGAGTAAAAAAAGAGTTCTCTTCGAGTAGACCACACTCGATACCACATAGTTTCTACCCAGTTATACCATAGACACACTATACATAAAGAGTTTTTTAGTTCTTTTCTTCAAAGTAAAAAGAACCTCTAAAACTGTGACTTTGCATAATAAGCTAGCAAGAAACCAAGCGAATCAGCCAAAAGGTTGCTAATACGCGTGACTGAACTCCTTCATTTTTGTCTTCTGCGTTCTGGTATAATTTACGTTGGTTGGAGACATGCTTTAATTATAGTATTATATACTGAGTACCATACTTTAAAAGACTAAATGTACTGTGTATGTCCAACAGATTAGTATAGTTGTTTAGTATGTCGCCTTCCAGCCGAAGGGTTGCAGATTCGAAACTGGTCGCTAGCTAGTCGATCGTGTCCTTGGTCAAGGCACTTATCGGACAATCCCCGAAATCAGCGAATTGCAATAATTCCAGTAACCCGACGGTAAGCGCGATAGGATATGACGATTTCCCGTTTGTTAAACCCTATTGTTTTTTCCGCTAACCGGGATAAACATGAATATCCTATCCTATATCTTCTGGCAAAATACTGGAGGTGCAGGTGGGTAAGTGCATCGCTTTTCAGCCAAAGGGTTGCAGCTTCGAAACTAGTATAGCTAGCTAGATGGTCATGTCCATGGGCAAGCCACTTAAGGGACCGTGCCTGAACCTAGTGGTATAATTGATTATACTGAATTAAACGAATGTCATCTTAACCCTACGCAACACACTGAAATAGCACCGGTAACCCGACGGTGGGCGCGAAGTGATCTGACCATTGTCCGTGTGTTAACCCCCTGTTCTTTTCTATTTACGGGAATAAACATGAATATCCTTTATATCCTATCATAAAACTAATAATTCAAGGTAAAAGACATCATATAAAAGTCCGACGAATTACGGGTGTGTGGCGGAATGGTTAACGCAACCGATAACGACTTCTATACAAAAACGATACTTTTAATTGCCCAATTATCCAAATATTTTTTAGGAACCTTGATGTTTTTAATCAGTTGCTTAATGTAGTCAGCGAATCAAGATGTTCATGGTATAACTATAAATGGTGCTAAAACGCAACATATATATGTAGCCTACTAATTTAGTACACAAAATAAACGCAGAAAATAGTACAATTTCTTGTTTATAATATAAAGACCTCTCGTACATGTTACTACGTACGCGGCTTGAAGTGAACTTACATCCACTTGGGGAATCGAATCTATTGTATCAGCGGCTTTGGCGCGATGCGATCACTTAGTCGACTTTCAACTACGAGCATGTAACAGCCTTTAAATTAAGGAATGTTAAAGTTTCCTTCAAGCAAGGCTAGATAAGCGTTTTTTTTTAATTTTTTTAAATTGCATTCAATGGAGAGGGTTAAGGTGGTAATCAAGTTAACAGCGCACATTATTATTAGTATATTAGAATGAACTTATTTGTGCACATACCACCGGTATATACATGTGTATATATAAAGTATTCTGATGTATTTATGTTAGCAGCGATAGCAAGTTTATTTTAATTATAACATTTATTTTAAATAAGGATAAAATTGCTTTAAATTTTAATATTACCTGCGAAGGATAAAATAAAGAAAACCGCAACGATTTTTCGCAGAACTAACTAATTATTCTTTGCTCGGGGTATAAGATCTCTTGTTGCTATATATCCAAAATTGTGTTTGTATCGCAAGGATTTAAATCTGGTCGAACGGTATCTTTGAAGATAGTATAATTTTCAATATAATACAAACAGATGTGCCCTTCGTCTTTTTAATTTTATGTCATTGGACATCAAACAAAGGCGTTTGGATCGAAACACGAAAAGTTGTAAACTGATATCTTATCAGTCCATAACACGAGACGAAGCCAATACAATACTGTTTGATAATTCGACTATACAGACATATCGATATTTATGAACAATAAAGTAATATGTTGTTAAATAACTTCGTGCTATGGTGTATATAACTTATATTAAATGATATAAAATTTGTATTAGTTTGACGAAATGTAGTGGTTTATTCTAGATTTACTTACCTGATTGGGTATAAGTTGTACGTGTACTGGTATAGTTGGATAACATATAATAATATGATGTCGTAAAACATACAACATGCCAACCGGAGAGATAGTCGGGACGTGGGTAAGTCGTGTATACTTAAGTAGCCTAATTAAATCACATCGCCTTTTGTAATTGTTTTTTTCTTGTATTCTATGAAATTGATAGTGGTTTTGACTACAGTATCCAATTTTAGTTTTTAACTTTATATAGTTTGGTTATATAGTTTGGTTTTGCTTATTTATTCTACATTGTTTCTACTAGGCTGTAAATTTAAAGAATTCTATTCGATAACAGGGAAACATTTGTGTTAGACTAAGCTTAATACAAAGCAAGTTAGGTAAATTTCACAAGTACGCCGTTAGTGACCTTACACTCAAAGCAAGTTTTAATTGCTTAAAATAAAATCCCGTCTTTACAGTTTCCTTCAGGTTATTACGGTCACTACAGAAGCCGAACACGCAATGATATTCTTCAGGAATACCGCCATGCAGCCACACCTGTTCCCCCACCGAAATTTTCCAGTCGCGTTGTAGTAAGAAACTAGTTTTTTAGTTGTCATGTAATATAATTTAAATGCTTCCACTTTTAACTCTTTGCCTCCCAACTCGCGATATATCGCGAGTTGGTGAACAAACATGGTGTCCCGCGTCCCTATATATAGGGGCAAATCTAAAATGCGATTTCTCCGCAACGCGTAATGTTAGAGAGCTCAGCTATGGCTCATTCGATCAAGGAAAGCCTGAAATTTATTCTCTGTAATTATCTTGGAGAAATATTCAAAATGTGAGGAGTGATAGCCTTTCTTTTTCAAGGCTTCGCCTGTGTTTTTGCTGAATTTTACACGAGTTTACACGTGACTAACTCAGCGAATAGGAGTCGTGTTAAATTGGGGAGAAGCTCTTTTTGTCAAGCAAGTGTTTCTTTACATTCTCTGTGAATTTCGTGCCGTTGAGATAAAAAGGAGAGCGTTGGTGACGTTTTCGCAGCAGGCGGTTATGCTTCGTGTTCACCAAAGCATGAATCCAGCTGGGCCTGCTGAGCGCACGATAAAGAAAAAGGCGGCGAGACTAGCTAGTTCGGTGTGCCCTGCTTTGAAGAATATTGGATATAGTATTTGCGTTTGTTTGGTTTTGTATGCCCTTTTTACACTTCCTTCACTGTTCTTTTTTATACTTTTTACTATTTTAGTTCTACAAAACTAAAAACTTCAATGCGTTTTGGTTCAAGTTTTCATAATATAGTCAGAAAAAAGGGAAATTTCAATTACAAATAGTAAAAAAACTACTGAAGATAGAAATACAGTTCGAATTTTCCTGAGTACAAAAACTATTAGACAATCTACATTCCAATTTTCATATCATTTGGGCATTCCAATAATAAGTGAGTATTTCGTTTGTCAGTGCACCTCAAATTTTTCAAAGTCGAGCAGAATTTTCTTTGCATAAAAAGTGGTGTTCACTAAAGTTTACATAATATATTCTTTATTAGAGGTAGATTTTAGATGTGCAGCTTGTTTAAAAGAGGGATAAATTATCTTTCCAACCATACTAAATATTAAATCATAGCATAAACTTTAGAAAAACTGTGCTAATTTGAAAATGACTAAAAATTGTAAAAAACACTGCGGGACAGCATGTTTGAATTAATGCATTTGGCCGGGAGTGAAAGAGTTAAACAAAACTGGACTCTAACCTATGTTTGGGTAGGTGCGTTTTTATTCAGCTATTTGGGCTTATTTGACCACACTGCAGTATATTGCATCCCGTTATAGCTTATATGCATTATCCTTCATAGCACCCAGTAAAACATAAATTTCCACTTTAAATTGTAACTTTGTTTAACAGTAGTGCGTGTTATACCCTATACGTGTTGTACATGAAATATCAAATTTGAAAAACCTTTAATCAAATGTAGTTTAATCATTCTTCAGTGTGTTGTGCACAGTTTAATTAAGTGAATTATTTCGGTAATGGTAATCAAAGAAGTCAAGATTTCACTAAAGCTATAAATACACTCTCGACCGAAGAATTTATCGTTTAAGTAATCGGTTTTATGAATAGCCTGGTTTTTGGCAATGAATCGTATCAAAAACTTCCTAAAGTTGTTATACTACCATTCATTCAGTTACATTGTTGGGATAACCACATTGTATCGACGAGACTATACAAATGGCGACCTTTACAAAATCCCTGAATCAAGAATAATCGACCAAATACAATCGGCTTGTGGTTATTTTACAATTATTTTTTTTAGTGCTTGTTTGTTGCAAATTCGATAAAATCACTGACCCTACATAGGTCCTAACAACATGGAAAATTTTCCAATATTTTATTGTAGGTAGGCGTGTCCCGGTTATATCTGATGTATTCAATACAAAGAGGGAAAATAGCCTTTTTTATTTACAAGGTGTATAGTGGCTATACATCACGCACAGTAATACGACAAATGCAAAATTATCACTGTACTTCATACAAAATCAACAATAATTTTAGGGACTGTTTTTAGAGCATTATAAAGCAAGTTGATTCGTAGTCCTACCAAATGTAACATTTTATGAATGTTGATTCAGAAATCGTAGTCCTATCTATTGTCCCGTTTCCATGTTCAACAGCATGAATTCAATCCGACAGTTGCTAGATTATCGTTATATGGGTTTATTCTTGAGGTGTAATTGCAACCATGTATTTTAAGCCATTGTGACAGCCTCTGTTATTAGATATATTTTTGATGGTTTGGTCGCTCAGACCGTTTTCGTATGAGAAGCTATCTACCGTAAAACCTCTATTTGAACGTCACCTCTAGTTAAGCGTCACTTCTCATAGAACGCCACTATAGAGAAAGAGTTGACAAAAAAAGCGCCACACTCTAATTCAGCGGTGGGCACACTTTTTAAATTCGGAGTCAAAATTGTTTCATTCTTAGACTGGTGGACCAAGTAATCAAGCCTCCAGTTACATACCTATATAGTGTAGTTTGTCACTGTTGACAAAAATACGATACATTACCAGTTAAAACCAGAAAGTACTGCTGCGTCAGCGACGCACAAGTTAGGCTGTGCCATCATAATTACGTTTGATGTTTTTTCATGTTCTTTAGATGTTTGTTGTTTTTTTATTTACATTATTAATTATATTTATCTTCTAAAATTCTGACCAGCTAGTCAAAAAATAAGAGTGCCACCCACGAATTGAATACCACCTTTAATAGAGCGACAATA
This sequence comes from Ciona savignyi, assembly GCA_000149265.1. Taxonomy (NCBI): domain Eukaryota; kingdom Metazoa; phylum Chordata; class Ascidiacea; order Phlebobranchia; family Cionidae; genus Ciona; species Ciona savignyi. The sequence continues at coordinate 296,184 of CH003364.1, forward strand.
TAGGCCAGGGGAAGGGTTGAAAAATAGAAACGTTTGTGGCGCTCAAATAGAGGTTTTACGATGTGTTGTTTTCCATTTAAAACTTTCATGCGAATAACTTATGTTTTACAGAAATCTCCAGACAAGCACTTATTTTCGAACCATGACAATAAGCACTCCTTTCCTACTGATGCCAGTTACTTCGACACTGTAAATATATCCGTGTTTACTATTTGTATCATTAATAAGACCGCTTGAAGTGTCGCGTTTCGGTTCTTTTGCGCAATACGCGCGATTGCCGAATTACTTCTGCTTTTTCGTCTCAGCCCTATGAGAAAGACTACAAAAACTTTAAATGTACAACCATTTTTACTGTACGCCTTTCATACCTTTCAAAACACAATTCCCACTAGCAAATTAAATTTTAAAATGATTAAACTAGTCTATTGTTTCGTCACAAAGTTATTCGATAATCCTGTAAAAATCCATGCTCAAATTAAGCCAGGTCTCCCATAAAGGAAGTTAATGACAGAAAGCTTTTACGGTGTACTATCTTACAAATACGTAGGGTCCACTGCAGATGCTGGGTAATTTGTAGGGCTAGGCACGAATGTTTTCTAAATCCGATGGGTTATTGGTTAAAAAACTAAAACAAAGTCTCCATTGTAATTAATATACAGCAATAGCTTTGTCAGCTATGGGCATGTACTGGTAATCTGACGTTTTTACCTACAGCCAGTATTATACATATATGTCATAATCCATAAGAATTGACTAGCAATATAATATTATTTTGTTTATACAGGGCCTGGGTAAAAGAAAAGCTACTACATCTGTCAATTCTTTCAATCCTGAGCTAATAGCATGGATGCCACATAAAGAGGAAATCTCAAAGGCGGGCTCGGTTATGTCTTTATACAGGCGAGTATATAAATATGCAAGATAGGCCACTGTTATCCTGGAAACTCGAAATATTGCAAGTGACTAACATTAATGAAAACACCGTATGTGCACGTGCGGACAGGAAAAGATGGTCTTGTGTATCACATAGGATTTTGTGTCCATACCATGGTCAACGTAACATATGGTTGCGATATTAAGACAGAAGTAATACACCGTCATATATATTTCAATATATTTTATTACGAAAGTCGCTTTTATCTTTTGTTAGTTGCCTAGCCGTATTAATAACAAATTATTTGATTTCAAACAGGATTGACTTTCGGGCTGGATGTAAGGAAAAAAACTTCCAGCAAAGACTGTCACCCCGTATAAGACACCGCATGTCTAATATGGAGGCCGATGACGCAAGGCTAAAATGGATATCAGACTACAAAAGACAATATAGCCACGGGCAACCAAACCCCCGAATCAACACCGATTTTTGCACTGGTCTACCACATAAAAACGGGGACATAAACCAAAGGTCTCACCGACTGCTTAATACAACCGGACGGCTGCCAAAATCAACTCCTACCTACGAGGAAAGCGGTCGAAGACGTACCAAATCAGCACCGCTGCGCTACAGTGTCGGAGATTGCTTAGTATGGAACGGGGGCGCAGATAGATTTACTGGAATCCAGCGCCAAATGCAGGCGACCTCGACCCTGCGCACCACACAACCAACAATAAACACTGCTACCAGTATGACACCGGCAGCTACTAGTATAACAACCTATACCCCTTTGGATGTTCCCCCAACTAATCTTCCAACGATTAAGGTACTAAGTTAAAGTAAGTTGGACGAGTAACCTGGTTGGTTAAAAGTACACACTTTTATACACAAAATGCTTTGTTATTCTAGTAAATCCGCTTATTACAGAATTGTCAACTTTTTTTATTGTGTAAATCACCCCATTACGCATTATTTTTTACAGATACACCCCAAACTTTTAGAACGAAAGTATTTTAACCGTTTTTTTCTTGATTTTTTACGTAAATTTACAAAACAATGCATGCTTCACCTTTTTCTTAACTTATTAATAGATAAACAAGAAAAGTACACAAATCACAACATTTTCATATACTGTTTCTTTTAAAAAATCGAATTTTATATTTCTATTTCGCCAAAAACGAGAATTCTGTAAATATAAACTGTTACGCACTGAATACGAACAAAATCGATTTCCTGAATACAAGAGCATATATATAAATACCGGTGTTTACGTTATTACTGTAAACAATATGTGCAGCTATTTTGCGTCCGTAAGGTCGGTAAGTATATATACAATTAAGCGTAGATAAATGCCCTTAGGGTAAAAGGCAGTTTACGCTGGTCAAGAAAAGGTTAAAAGTATATATCAATTGAATCATACTTGACCAAAAAATGCCAAATTGCTGTGTCAAGGAGTTTCAGTGTAAGTTTTTTGGCTTCTACGACAGCAGAAGGCACGACTTCTATGTTTCACCAAGTAAGTAGTATAATAGCTATCTATACTTGATACCAAGACGGGATCAAATTCTCAGTTTTAGTGCCGCGAGTTGGATAATGACATCGGTTAAAGTACAGAGAGACGTCTGAATAATACAAACCGACTGCCGAGTTGCCAATAGATTCGTTTTGACAGCAATTTTTAGATACAAAATACTTTTAGTTTAGCTATATGGGTCCAATTTAAAAAAAATGGACACATATTGTTATGGGTATTTTTTGTCCGTTTTTTCGTTTTTTCTATTTTTTGTTGTTTGTTTATGCGATGAAACACAAAGCAGAAGCTTGGGTAACAAAAATTTTAAAGAAAAATCATAAAGACACTGAAATACTTAGCGGTGTTTGTAAGGTAACCCATGGGGTGGCATGACGATATTCCTAGCGAGTTTCTTAGTTATATATAACAAATACCACCGGGGACTGTACCTCCGACAATCCGCCTGCAGAAGGTAATCTGACTGGTGCCGTACGGTAGTGCGGCCGAATGGTTATCACGACCGATACACATACATATAAAAAACTACCGATACACATATAAAAAACGGTCTTAGTAACGAGCCCCAATGTGGGTTCTAAACCTGGTAAAAAAATCTTACTGGAATCTGTGCACTACAATGTGCTATTCCGACCCTTCACACTATACTATATTTAAACATATTCCTACTAAGCTTTTTTCAATTTATTTTAGTGGGGGAACAACAAGGTTATATTCCTGGTGTACCGGGCGATTGTTTTCCTTTACACCCTCGCTTGGATCATAGCGGACCTTACAGTATACTACCAGCCGCGTTACTGGATATTTCTCACCAACTGGGTTGAAGTAATCGGGTGCTTGTATTTCTGCCTTGCATTTTTTCTCGCCCTCTATGGTTATTTCGCCAGTAAACAGGATATTGATCGAGAAAAGGGTAAGTTGATTTGTTCATTCGCAACCATAGTTAAGGGTGAGTAAAGTACCGTGCTCAGTGGATTAATATCTTTAATGAACGTTATAAAATATCTATGTCAAAGAAGATATAAAAAATTTGGAAGAAACAAATGAACCGGCCACATAGGTTGATAATTCTGAGTTGGATCTTTACATTATAACCTGTTATAGGCGAGGTGTTTGTATATGGTTTATTTATTTAGATAACTGTAACTGTAGTTACCTAAATCCCTTGTTTAAATCGGTAAAGTTAAAGTAGTATAAAGGACTAGGAAACCACAAGGGGGGTAACACACGGGCAATCGCAAATCACCTCGTCGCGCCCACCGTCGAGTTAACGAAGCTATGGCAGTGTTTTGTGTGGAAATGTGGGAATCCTTTATTTTAGTTTAAGCCATAACTGGGTTCAAGCCACGTCCGTTAAGCGTATTGCCTAAGAACACAACCGACTAGCTAGCGACCAGTTTCGAACTTGCAACCTTTCGGCTGAAAGACGACACATTAATCCTACAAGCTAAACAGTCGGACGACGCAGTGTTTCAAAGCTCTCTACTGACATCCAAATCCTTTTGTTATTCCACAAATGGGGATAATCATAAACATCCCATTCCATTCTATATTTAATACCGAATTCTCATCTTAAAGGAACCAACTGGGGCTGTGGAGTAGTTTGGATTTTGTTCAACGTTTCCATCAACGCCGCTGTTATAACTGACATCCTTTTCTGGGCCCTGCTGTCGAATGGACTATCTCCTGCCCAGCTAGCTGACCCGTTTAATATTCACTCCCATGCGATTAATCTGGTCCTACTTCTGATTGATCTGTTCGTGTTCTCATACCCAATACGTATCCTGCACCTGATTTACCCGATGGGTCTTGGGTTGGTTTACACCGCATTTACTCTCATCCTGCATGGGGCGAGATATACCTCGGCTGTTTACGCCGTTATAAACTGGCAGACTTTTCCAGCACTTGCAGCCGGAGTCTGTTTCGGTGCTAGTTTAGTAGCAATGCCGATCAGTCACTTGCTGGTGTTCGGATTGTACAAGATCAGAGCACTTATAGCGCGCAAAAACGGATGCATGAGTCAACAAGGCGGCGATCAGTCATTCGAAATGGGCCAAACTAACATGGCGTATGACAATTAACGTAAAACCACCCAACACATGGACATATATTAAACATGTTTTTTCGACATAGTGTGTGGACCACTTTCTCTTACAATTTGGTTACACATTATTTCGGCAAATATTTTTATTATATCTATCTTTCTCTAAATAAGCCAACCAGTAATGAATTCTTTAACCCCAATATCCTTCCTTGGCAATATTAAATATTCCCCCATTTATTAAATGTTATTATTACAACGATTGCATTGTATTTATGGATGCCTTTTGTTATTATTGTCTTTACCGGTTATATCTTTGTTCCAATGACCACTAAGGTCCGTTCTATATCGGTTTCTGTATCACATTTGTATACAAGACTGACCGAATTACGAGACTGAGTTAAGCCATCGCACATTCTACTTCTTAGTACGCTTTAAGTACGTTGTATTCTAGTATTATCATACGTTGCAAGCAGTATTTATTTGTTTCCATTATCATCCGCGAAATGAAATCAAATTACTCAGAAAATCTGTCCCATGCACAAAACATACCGCGAAAAGCAATAACGAGCTGCTCATTCGCTGCGAGTGATTGTGTAGTTCAGAACAGTATATGTAGGCAAGTGTGTTTAGTATTGTTATTGAGATGTTATTTAACCTTGTGGTCTGTTACAAAGGCGATTTTTAAAGTTTGATTACAATTACGTCACTTAGCACTCTATGACGTTTATGGCATCATAAAATATTCTGCTGTTTAGTATATAAAGCTTGAGAATACAAACGCTAAGAATAGATTAGATTCCTAATTTTTATTTAATATTTAGTTGTTTTTGCCGAATAGCAAATAGTACATCGAGCTGTTGTCATTCAAATTACAAGTTGCAAAATCTAAACAGGATCTATAAGTACATGTAATATAATATTTCGTGTTGATCAGTTTTATATTAATTCATAAAGCGACAAAATGGCTACCAGCTGCGGTTATGAGTTTCAGTGCAAAATGTTTGGCTTCTACGACTGCAAGGCGCACGACTTTTATGTTTCACAGGTAAGTAAAGATTAGTGCATGTTGTCGTATACAAAAGTGTTTTAACGGTGTATATTGTAAAAGGGTAAATCATTATAATAGGGTGTACAACATACAACAAGACATTATAGTAAATTTATTTACAAGTTGTCACTGTATTATTATAAATTGACAGAATTGTTTCTTTTTCCATTAACATCGATGCACTTTTAGTGTATTGCGTTGTAAAGACTGGGTTGAGCAAGCTTTAAAGTAAACGTTGAAAATGTGTACGATTTTAAAATAAGTTGACAAGCATTGGTTTACTATTTCCAGTCTCCAAAGCTATTTAGTGTTTTGTATGCCTTTATGTGAACAAGCGTTTAAATTCACTCGTTTTATGCCTCGTCTGTTAAGTGTCTTGTACCTGATACAAACATGTCCCATAGCATTATAACTAGCCACGGTAAAAAAACTAACCAGCTGGTCGCCTGTGTCCTTAGGCAAAGCACCTAACGGACATTGCCTTAAACCCAGTGGAATGATGCGGTCTACTAAATTAAAGGAACGACTAAATCATACACCACACATTGAAATTGCTCCGGTATCCCGACGGTTGGCGCGAGGTGATTACCCGTGTTTTAACGCCCCTTGCGTTTTTTCATTGACGGGTATAAACATGAAGTGTGTGTAGTGTATTCCTATTCTATCCAGCTTGACATTCGCTTTTTCGCAGTGGGGAGATAACAAGACGCTCTTCCTTATCTACCGTGCCTTTTTCTTTCTGTATACTCTCGCTTGGATAATTGCTGACGTAACAGTGAATTACCAACCTCAGTATTGGGTGTACCTAACCAACTGGTCCGAAGTTACATGTTGCTTGTATCTCTGTATTGCTTTCCTGACTGCGCTGTACGGGTATTTCACGAAAGCGGACATCGACAAGGAAAAAGGTAACATATACATGCAGCTGAGTATTGCACAATGCGTGTGTGAAGATATAGTTTAGTTTAGTTTTTTTTGTTTCCACGATGAAAACATAAATCAGGATTTTTTAAAAAAATTGGAAAACGGGAAAAAACGGCAAAACGACAGTCGTTGGAACACGTCTAAAAACAAGCAATAAATTATTAAAATCCGGTAAAATTATACGTGGCCGCTAAACCCAAGTAAAAAATAAATAAATAAAATAAATAAGAAAACACTATAATTAGGTTATTTGGTACATGAATAGCGACATGCCCAGTATAAATTGGCCAATGTTAACTGTAACTGATGGGTTTATTCATAACTTAAAAAATGCAGTAAGAAACTCAGTTTGTTAAAATTTGAGCAATACATTAAAGTTGTACCTTTGCGACGATTCAAAACTGAGGTCTTTAACCCACAGGTTTTCCCCAACTTTAAGCTCGCGACCTCTTCACAGATCAAAATATACATTTTTATTACAATACATACAGCAGTTTATTTAAAATTGATGTTCTCTTTGAGACCCCTAAAATTCATTGCGCGTCCCGCAGTTTGGGAAGCCCTGGTCTATATGACATAAAACTATCAAAATAAGTACAGAATTTAAACAAGTAAAACTATAAGCATCATAATTATCTGATTTAAGCAAATTCTTTGTTCGTTGAAACTCGAACGATTAATTTTTGAACAATATGTTTTAAGTTAATAAGTCCTAAAAAATTATTGGTAAGTATTTTCATTACAATGCAGGTACTAATTGGGGATGCAATATCGCGTGGGTTCTCTTTGACGTGGCATTCTCAGTTACTCTGGTGACCGACGTGTTTTTTTGGGCTGCTGTATCACGTGACACCCCGTCATCAGTTCTGGGAGGCCCATTTAACATTCACTCACACGTCATAACCTTTATTATGTTACTGATAGACTTATTCGTCTCCGCCTACCCGATTAGGGTATTGCATATACTCTACGGGGTGTGCTACGGGTTGGTGTACTCCGCTTTTACCCTGATTTTACATGGAAGTGGGTACATGTCGTCCATCTATCGCTTAATTGACTGGAAAGACGAACCGCTAATCGCGATCGCTGTTATTTTTGGGATGAGTTTTGGGGCAATACCAGTGGCTCATTTGCTTGCATTTGGATTGTACCATCTGAGAGCTTTTATCGCTCGAAAATGTAGTTCGGGTGAAAACGACAGCCTACATGACCAACTAGAAATGGGACAGACGAACCCTGGTTATACAGCATAACATTTGCCCGGCTGTTTTCATGGTTCCGACACGTTGAAATAGTTTAAAATTAAAGTACCGTCTTTATTGTACACCTTATAAATATAATGGCTCATGTAATCCCACAAAAAAATGCTAAAGAAAGATCTAATCATTTTTTAACCGTAGGAACCAACACAAGAATCATATTCTTATACATATAATAATCGTTGGTACCATAATGTGATCATTTTTACTGTAACATTACCATATAACTTTACGTTTTGCTCCTTTTTTATAACATACAAAGCTGTAAGGTAAATGTCTTATTAATAGTGTATCAATTGTGTTGTTAGTAGGCCTACGTTGGTTTGTTTTTCATAAGCTGGAATGTGAACTTAAATTTACTATAAAGAAACAAATACCTGTTCGCCGACTGCCTGTGTGAATCAAACATTAAAACCTTTATACTGTAAATGTTTTATTATCTTTAATACTTTTATATTTTTAAGTTTACTTAATATACTAGATCATGGGATGTCCAACCTTTTATTGCACTGGGCCGCATTGTCACTTAAAATAATTCAATGGGCCGCAGAACATATTAAATTTCAATAAAAAGGGTAGGGTTCGAATTAATGGTTTTGAAATGATTTGCGAAATGCGCGGATAAGGAGCGCGCGAAAAAAATTTTGGTAATGATAAATTGCCTTAAACGTCCAGAAAGATATTTATTTCATAAAGCAGACAGTACCGTTATTTAGTACTACAGTAATGATAAATTGCAATAAACGTAAATTCAAAAGGGGTGTGTCGCATCTCGCCAATCATAATTAAAGGAATCGTGGTATATTAACGCATAATGGCGATTATTGCCTTGTGATAGCAATGCTTATTATACGCCAATAATGCAAAGTAAAGGCAAGATAAATAAATGTAATAGTTTTGTGATTGTTAAATGTTATGTTAAAGGCAAACGATGTTATTATAACGTGTTGAGGATTTATTATTAAAAGTGCGCGAAATGAGTACCGGTAGTTTATATTTTCGCGATTTTATTAAATTTTGTATTTCGTGAACTTAACTCTTTCACTCCCGGCCAAATGCATTAATTTAAACATGCTGTCCCGCAGTGTTTTTTACAATTTTCGGTCATTTTCAAATTAGCACAGTTTTTTTCAAATTTATGCTATGATTTAATATTTAGTATGGTTGGAAAGATAATTTATCCCTCTTTTAAACAAACCGCACACCTAGAATCTACCTCCAATAAAGAATATATTATGTAAACTTTAGTGAACACCACTTTTTATGTAAAGAAAATTCTGCTCGACTTTGAAAATTTTGAGGTGCACTGACAAACGAAATACTCACTAATTATTGGTATGCCCAAATGATATGAAAATTGAAATGTAGATTGTCTAATAGTTTTTGTACTCAGGAAAATTTGAACTGTATTTGTATCGTCAGTAGTTTTTTTACTATTCCTAATTGAAATTTTCCTTTATTCTAACTATATTATGAAAATTGAACCAAAACGCATTGAAGTTTTTAGTTTTGTAGAACTAAAATAGTAAAAAGTACAAATAAGAACAGTGAAGGAAGTGTAAAAAGGGCATACAAAAGCAAACAAACACAAATACTATATCCAATATTCTTCAAAGCAGGGCACACCGAACTAGCTGTCTCGCCGCCTTTTTCTTTATCGTGCGCTCAGCAGGCCCAGCTGGATTCATGCTTTGGTGAACACGAAGCATAAACGCCTGCTGCGAAAACGTCACCAACGCTCTCCTTTTTTTCTCAACGGCACGAAATTCACAGAGAATGTAAAGAAAGACTTGCTTGACAAAAAGAGCTTCTCCGCAAGTTAACGCGACTCCTATTGGCTGAGTTAGTCACTTGTAAATTCGTGTAAAATCGATAGAAATAAGAGGCGAAGCCTTGAAAAAGAAAGGCTATCACTCCTCGCATTTTTAATATTTCTCCTGAGGTCTCTACCATTACGCATTGCGGAGAAATCGTTTTTTAGATTTGCATCCATTTATGTACAGGCGGGATACCATGTTTTCCCACCAACTCGCCATATATGGACGGAAAGAGTTAAGAAAACGGTTCGCTAATAGCGATTCGCGATCCCTTAATTCCAACCCTGAATGGGTACATAAAGAAACAATTAAAAGCCATTAATTTCATCTTTAAAAAAGGAACAAATAACACACATATAGAAAGAAACAAAATTTTATTTCTGCAATACAAAGTCAATGAGATAAGTTTTTGTCGTCCGTCGGTTTCTTTCTGCAGTTTTGATGTTTACTGCGTCCCTAAAAGCTGACTGATACATTTGAATTGGGCCAAGATTTAAAGTTCAAAATACTACTTGGAGTTCAAAATACTACTGGAGTAAAAATGACTAGCGGGCCGCACAAAAATCTCAGGTGGGCCGCACTGCGGCCCGCGGGCCGCAGGTTGGACATCCCTGTACTAGATGGATGTTTGGAAAACTGTTTAAAAGTTTTTTTGCAATTATGTCAGAACAATTCAATTGTGTTGCGTAATAATACTGTTGTTTATATGGTATACCATTTTGCGAAGTAAATACTTTTAACAACAATGTAGTTTTTAATGGTGAAATATCAGTAGCTTGTGGATCATAAGGCAGCAGTTTAACGTGAGTACTAATTTAATCACAGGATTGGATTTGCTATACCAGTTTTATCCTCGGGTGGGATTGTCCAGAATTCAAACACGAACTTATACCACGTGCCCACAGCCGGGCGTTATTACAGAGTGTTGTGTATGCTACGCTAAAGTCTCTGAAGTACTGTAATTGAGCTGTTTAAATTTCACGCCCCCAAGGAATTTCAACCTATATTTTGCCTTGGGACAAAGAAAAAGAGGGCATTCTTATACACTGCATTTTCCCGTGTAATATGACACCATTTTTTGAGGGCGAGGGGGGGGGATTAAGCACATAAAATAAGTGCAAAAAGTATATACAGTATATAACAACCGTATTCAAATAATTTAAAAAGTAAATGCGTATTCTATAACTGCATATGGCCTGGCGTGACAAATAAAAAAATTTAAGAAATCTACTTTGCTGCAAATGATAGAAAAATATTGTCTGAATTAAAACAATGTTAAAGGGACGTCTATGCATATGGTCAATAATAAAAATATTGCAATACGCATCTAGCAATGCTTTTGTTTATTGACTGTGTCTCTTTATATGTTTAAAACTAACAAAACCGTTTTGGTAGATTTTGTAAATGTGATAAAGAGTAGGCCTACGGCAGCCGAATATTTGGTTATGTTATGTGTGTTTGAAATCGACGCGTTTCCTACCAATTTCTGTGTAATAGTTGCAACGTAAGCTATGGTTCAATTCAGGCCACCGCAGCATTTCGCGAGTAAAATGGCTGCTCACTAGAACATGGATACACCACTAGCACCTACATTTAACATTCGGGTAAGTGACTTTTACGCCGTTTTCAATCGTTTTATGCGAACTAATCCTTTTTTCTTTATTGGTAAAAAATAACAGTATCCAAATTCCAAATTTAAACCCGACATATTACAGAGGTTTGAGGGGCCGTACGTAACGGATCAGCATGACCCAGAAGCCGTTGCGAAACAATCATTAAATAAAGATTTCAGGCAAGTAATTTTAACCATTGATATTTCCATAGCTGTAATGTGTATTGTTTCATAGCGGTTTCATAGACAAAGACGCAAAACTTCGCCGTGCTTATGCTCAGTTGCGCCATCTTGCGATCGTTCTATTTGTTTGTGCGGTTATATCGCTTGCAATAGCGGTGGCTGATATAGAAATAACGCGAAAAGCAAGGACAATTATATCGGCCAATTTGGATTGCCAGGCAACGTATTCTATAGGCTGGAGTCGGTAAGTTACATTAAATTTGCATTTTTTGTTAAGTAAATACATTTGGAGGCATTTTTTATTCAAAACTTCATGTTTTTTAAGTAAAACTTTGTGAGAAAACGCAAGATCTGTAACTCCAATTAAGTTTTATTTAGAAAACCCATTTGGGGTGTAAAATACACTAAAACGTATAGCACTACCTACCCATATTTAGTTTTGTCGGCAATAATTGCCTATTTTGTTAGATTAAATTAGATTCTCCCACAATGGATTCTTACCAAGGTTCGATTTTTATATATTATTCTGTAAGGAGGCGAACGCGCTAACTATTCGACCAATCGACCTTCCGTTAGTTTATCAATATAGTCATCATTTGCAAGTTGTAAAATTTTAACTACCATAACTAGTAACATCAGATATAATTAGAAAATTTACAAATCTCTGTTATCTTTTTTTACTTTTTTTTAACCGAGCCAAGTTTCGAACCCAGGATGGGCTCGTCATCAGGACCGTTTTATGTATAAGCGTCGGTCGCGTTAACCATTCAGCCATACGACCATAAAGCTCTATGATATCATAAATTGGTCCTGTATTGCAGTTACTGCCCGGCGCTTTCGTACGGTAGTAATTCCAGCCATTACTTGAATACGAGTGACCCTCAATCGACGTACTTCAAAAGGTGGCTTGTCAGTCACTTGACTTTCGCCCGTCACCGCACAATTGTCGGGATATGTCTCAAGGTAAGTTATTTCGTTGTACGGGTCTTATTGCAAAAAATCGTAAGAGTTTACTGACAGTCCTTTTATTAATTTGACTTTATACTTAGTTAGCGTCACGTGGTTAAAAGGCTGTCACTTTGTTGTATCTGAGTTTTACTTTAGCAGTAACTGCTCCAATAAGAAAAAAAATAAACCACTTTTTTTGAACTTAACCAATAATAACACTTACCAACCAAGCTGCTGTAGCGCAAGTCCGTGTGGTTCGTGTTATTCTGACCATAAAACGGCCTTGATGGGACCCCTAACATACTCCCAGCACCCTGTTATTAATTAAATTACCAGTCGTGTAGAATAGGATATTCATGCTTATCCCCGTGGATGGAAAAACGCAAGGGGCGTTAACACACGGGTAATTCAAATTGTCAGTTCACCCCGCGCCTACCGTAGGGTTTCCTGAGCTATTGCAGTGTGGTGTGTGTGAATCAGATGCTTCTTTAACTTGGTAGAACCCATAAAATCCACTGGTTTAGACATTGTCTGTTAAGTGCTTTGCCCAAAGAACACAACCAACCAGTTTCGAACCTAAAACCCTCCGGATAAATAGCGACGCACTAAACTAATTGCCACACTAATCGGGACGTGTATTCTAGAGCTCTTTGACACTCATAACAATCGTAATTGCGATATGCATGGTCGGATACCACCAAGCTGAGTTAGATGTTCTTCGCATGAAGCGATACCTACCGGAGGATTCGTCTTTCTGGAAATCCCCTGAGATGAGGTCGGAACCAGGTTGATTTGAATTTATATTGAGCTAGAAACACTTTAACAAGTTATTTGGTTAGCGGGTTAGGTTTATCACACAATTTGTCCGTCGTACAATGCCTGGTAACCATTTTACAGTGTATTCATAAAATGTATTTTCTGTTCATTTTTTAGTAATAAAAGAGTAACACTATACGATTTCATCGAAGCTACAATAGTGCGTTGCGCTGTATTATATAAAAACATTGCTTTATAATCTGTTTAACCAACCAAAATCCACGGGGTTAAAGAAAATAAGTTAAATTCGCTATAATCTTCTGACTTATAGTTGTACATGCTAACATTGAGTATACTGACTAATTAAACACAAAAGTTAAATCAGCGAAAGTTAAATAAAATTTTACAACCGTGTGTATTGTACACTCTATAGGGCGCACCAACATTTTTAAAGGCTGTACCACTATAATAGGGTGTACTGGGATGTACAACAAAAAAAACAATATAGTCAATTTATTTTCCTAACAGGTGTCACTGTGTCATCATAAATCGACATAACTATGCTTCTGATTTGATTGTACTTTGTATTTTCCTTAACTAGTGTTTTATTCTTTCCGTTAACATTGATGTCATTTTAGTGTATTATGCGTTGTGAAGACCGGAGTAAATGCTTTTAAGTAAAAATTTAAGGTGTTCGATTTTAAAAAAAAGGTTGACAAACACCGAGTTAATCACCACAACTTCCAACCACATACAGATCGTTTGCAATCAAGTTCGTCATGGTTTGCTTTCATATTCCTCCGCTGTTCGACGCATGGATTCAATACGAACTACAACTACTAGTATTGTTCAGGACAGTCATCTGCGGGGTTAAGATGTTAAAGGAGTGTAACGAGTTGCGGTATCACAGGTAAGGGAGTCATTTAATGAATTACAGTAATGTAAATATAATGTTGCGTCTGTACAACAATAAAAGTAGGGAAATTGCTCACTAAATGTATGCAATGTAATTTTAACCATACCTTTAACACTAATACCAACCCCAGATTAAACTTCAGCCATAACCCCATGTTTAGAACAAACTTAAATGCCCTAATCTTCATTTTAATGTGCAGTTTCTCTCCTTTTAGTTTTCCCTTACGTCTTTTCGCAGCGACTATACTATAACAATATCAAAACTTTCTTTCAACTTGAACTTTTATTTCACTTTACGTTACGTTATTACTAAAATTTGTGGATTGTAAAATCTTATATACAGTAGATAGTTTAACATGTAAACTTTACTTTTCTATACATGAAGAAAATTATATTAAAAAACATTGCACAAATTAACTGCAGAAAATATTACCAGTTTCTTCAATAAACTCCCAAATCTACTCAAGGCAAACGCTATCTTATGAAGTATTTTTATGAACAAGATTCTTGACAGAATCCAATGGACGGTGATTTAAAGCTTGAAAGAAAACTGTGCAATATCTCAATCGTACTTAACACACTAAACAAGTCGGGTAACGTTACTAAGGACATTGTTTGACGATTTTCCGTGTTAAAACGTCTCTACGTTGTTCAACCCCATCAGATAAACATGCGTATCACATCCTAATATTAAATAAGATTTATGTTCGTAGGCTTGGAAATGTCCTTTCGAACCTAGCCCACGTGAACATTCACACCGCCTTCCTAATCAAGACGTATTTTCTGCGATATCCCAAGTTTATCTTGTTCATTGTTTATCTGACAGTAGTCGGGTTCTTTCCCTACCTTGTCATAATTACCGAGTGTGTGGAAGGGCACAACTTGGAGTACTTGGTGAGTTTTACTTCGCTGATAGTGTTAGTTCCAAAGACAAAGTTTTATAATGTTAGTCCCAAAGACAGAGAGTTAGAGTTTTAACGTCTGACCGATTAGCTTGTTGGGTTAGTGCGTCGCTATTTAGCCGAAGGGTTGCAGTTGCGAAACTGAGCACTAGCTATTTGGTTGAGTCCTTGGGCGCATTGCACTTAACGAACATTGTCTGAACCCAGTAAGATAATGGGTTCTACCAAATTGAAGGAACGTATAAATCATACACAACATAACAAAATAGCTCCGGTAACCCGACGGTGAGCGCGAGATGAACTGACGATTGCCAGTGTATTAACCCCCTCGATTTTCCCATGCCACGGGGATAAACATAATTATCCTATCCTATTACAAAGACAGATCAAGTAAGAAAGTCCAAATAAATTGACTTGTTTTGAATCTGCAAGTGAAAAGACTTTACTCTTTTGAGAAATGACTTATACGATATAGAATACGTATAAAAACAAACGTATAGAAATGAATCCAGTAACGCCTGCGGTTCGAAACCAATTCCAGTAAAAATACAACCACGACTCACGACACTGCTGTCCATTAACCCAATCTATCCGTCTAGGACGCGTGTTGGCTGATGGTTGTTACTATCACCAATCTCGGGTCGGGGGAAGTACGGCCGCGGGGAATTCCCGCTCGTATCGTGGTCGGATTGGGCTCAATGATCGGGATACTATCCACGGCGCTGTGGGTCAACGTCTTCTCCAAGTATCTCGATATTCCGAGCGAAGAGAGAAGGATATTGTCGCTCGTGGAACTTCAAAGTAACGCATGATACTTGTTTCATAAATACCTCGCCATATTGCGCATGGGTTTGTAACAAATTAATAACAGAATGAAAATATCCACTAATTGAAATGCTCTCTAAGTGTTTCACGAATACACCCGATCAGCCATTGACCAGTTTCGTTCCAAAAACCTTTCTTATGATATTTCAGCTAACCGAATACGCAGTGTTATAATCGAATGGTCCTGCCAGGTGTCCCATAAAGAATAAGCTTAATGGTCCAAGCCTGAGATGTTTTATTAGTCCCATATTTACTCTGGTCGCTTTTTTGCGGAGCTTAGTTTCAAACCTATGATTACGGAGACCGTTTTTGTATAGTACCAGTAGCCTATACGACGCGTTAACCATTCAGCCAAAGAACCAATCCGATAGGGGATTTACCATATACAAACGTTTTATCATATATACGCAATCTAAATACATACTCAAATCCAAGGATGTCGACGCGTCGAACGAGACGCAGCAGCCACATGCATACAAGCCACTTGGATGAGATATTCGTACAGGAAGAGATGCCCGGGCGATATTAGAGGCTGCAGGGAGATGGACAAGATGTGCAAGAAGACAATGTGGGCTTGGAAGGGCGTTCGACAAAACTGTAGCAAAGGTGAAATAGTGTTTCTGTGTTGCGTTGACAGTAAGCAGGAACTACGTCATGTATGGTTGTAATGTGTTTAGGATAGCGATATTCATGTTTATCTGTGTGATTGGGCAAAGGGAAGGGGCTTTATCACACGGGCAATCTTCAGATCGCGTCAACAGTCGGATACCGGAGCTATTGCTGCGTGTTGTGTATGATTCAGACTTTCCTTTAATTTGGTAAAACCAATCATTCTAGTGGGTTCAGGCAATGTCCGTAAGGCACCTTGCCCTAGGACAAATCTGACTCTATAGACGAGTTTCGAAGCCCATCGGCTCATGCACCATCAAGCTGACCGGTAGTACAAAAATATCGCTTATGAGTTTATGGCAACCCAACATCTGAATACAAAATAGTGCAGTAGAATGATGGGACTGCAATTGCTCCGGTAAATCTACGGTGGGCGCGGGGTAATTTGGCGATTGTCTGTGTGTTAACGCCCAATTGCGTTTTCCGCATCCACTGGGATAAACATGATTATCTTATCATAACCTATCCCATCACTATATAATCACAAAATTCAGGTATGAGTAGTTTATTTCATGCTATCCAAGTTTCCAATCAAATGTAAAAAGCTTATGAGTGAACTAACTCTTTCCAAGTTCGTCGCAACCTGGAGACCAATTTCTCGACCGAGGACACGTTGATTGTGGCTCGCAGAATGGCTCGGCGGATGTCGGAATACCGGATGAAACCAATCATAATTAACCAACCGTCTGTGGGCATGGCTACGCGGTGAGGTTGATATATTCATCTCTAATAGCGCTTCTTTGACCGGTCAAACGAAGGGTTTTAAGATCGATAAAAACCGATAGCGATTTGGTTGTATCATTGGCCAAATGCCAATGGTTTCTAGTAGGGGTCTATAAAAGTTATACCAGCGATGCTATTACCGATTGACCTTATCCGTCCAATCCGCCGAATCTATCCGTGTTTAACGGTCCCTGCGTTTTCCCACACGTAGTAATAAACATAAGTATTATATCTTTAAAAAAAGATGTTACGAGTATTTAGTACATTAGACCGACCGATTAGTCGGATCGGTTAGTGCGTTGCCATTCAGCCGAAGGTTTGCAGGTTCGAAACTGCACGCTTACTAGTCGGTTGTGTCCTAGGGCAAAGCAGTTAACGGACATTGCCTGAATGCTGAACCCAGCGGATTAATGGTTTCTACCAAATTGAAGGAACGTGTCTATCATACACAACACACTGCAATAGCTCTGGTAACCCGACGGTGGAGGCGAGGTGATCTGACGATTGCCCTTGTGATAACCTTGGTTTTCCCATTCACGTGGATAAACATGAATATCCTTTTCCATCATGAAAAGAAAAACGAAACTCATACTGTGATAACAGCCAGAACGTGTCTGTGCTGGGGCTAAAACTGTATGATTTTTATTGAAGTGTATTTATTGTATATTGCCTTATTGAACCGCTGGTGTGAGACAATGGTTGAAACTCGCAGTAATAAGTCCGAAAAATGTTGCTTCTTAAGAACGGATTATTATTGGGTATAAATCTACTTGCTTGCTACCTAATATTTAACACAACGATTAACGAGTTTTCTAATTAATTTTGACAGAAGAAATTCTTTAATGAAGACAATATCTAACACAGTTACATCACATTTTAAAAAGGTTCGTGCGTGGTAGGTATATGTGTTCTTTGACGTTATTGGTATCTTCCTTCTTATATTAGGGATGTCCCCTATGTAAATAGCCAAATCTTCTTTGTGAGTTATTAGACCAACAATCGTAAAACATCCGCCTGCCTTCCGTAGACTATCTGGTATTGGTCGAGAGATTTTATGTACTTTTATTGGTATCAACCGTACAATATACAGTGGTTAAAATTGCGCGATTAAATAGCCAACATTTCGTATGCTGAAGCTTGGTTTTTCTCGTAGATATACTAACTACAGCTGGTACAAAAATATTATTTGTCGTTGCTCAGACTCGGTGCATTTAAACGGATTGTTAAAATGTGTATTTAAGTCTCAAAACTCTACAATATCAGTGGTAACCCAAAAGTTTGTGAGATTAAATTTTACGAATGAAAATGTTTAAAAGATGCTTCCTTGCCTTATGGTGACCCGGATAAACATACTCCGCATTTTATTTGTTTGTACATATAAAATGTTTACCTTTATTTATTGCACTTTACATAGTTTTTGGTCCAACTGATTAACTTGGTAGGTTGTTGCGTCTCCTTTCAGCCAAGTCTGTTTTGTCATTGGGCAAGGCACTTAACGGACATTTGCGTTAACCCAGTTGATTGGTTCTACCAAATTAAAGGAACGTGTGAATCATACACAACACACTGAATAACTCCGGTAACCCGACGGTGGGCGCGAGGTGATCTGGCGATTGCCCGTGTGTTAACAGCCTTGGTTTCTCTTTCACAGTAATAAACACGAAAATATTATTTTACATATTTCCTCTTATTTAAACAATAACATTCACACAAAAATATATAAATATAATTATTTCCGATATAGCCCAACAGGTTGTCTATCTTTCCGGTAGAAGATTCATTAGAAGAGGACGACGCGCCCCAAGCGCCCCCTTTGCAAAGGTGAACGGCTGTTATCGAAATATTTAAACATTTAACACATTCGGTCATGTCTATATATGTAGTTTGTTGTACTGTGTTGGTTGTCACGTATTTGTTTTTGCAGGCCTGAGGAGAAGCGAACAAAAACCGAGGTGTGATTCACGACAAAAAGTTTGGACAGTTCGGAATTCAAGTTGTGTCAATTAAATTCCAGGTTTCGCCACAGCCGCCGCCGAAAGAGTGGAATTCGTTCGTTTCGCAGCTCTGTCGCGTCGAGGCCACCGCCAACAGTCAACATTCTGCAATGACCTTGCGCTTAAACAAGATCGAACAAAATCTTGGAGACGTATTACAGTTGCTTGGTGATATCAAAAGCGCAGGGCAGATACCAAATAAACTATCGTGAAAGAAGTTCCACGATGCTAAACTCCTATCACGTGCACTCGTCACACACACGTCTATTTGCACTACCGTTTGGTACCAATATCGATTCCAACAACGTCATAAACCCCTATTATCGCTCTGCGAACGTGTGGCGCCGCTCGCTCAAGGGAAATCACCCGTTTGCGTAACAAGCCTAATAATAAGGTCAAATCGAATGCGGGAAACACGTAATTAGCGATATTAATTACACTTATTCACAAGTTAGCTGACGGCGTATGATTTTGGCAAAACTTCCTTAAACTTGACTTGCTTGTTCTGAGTTTTCAATTATTACATTAAACGCTTGCAGTAGCTACCGACGGGTCGATAAGTCGCGGGCTAAGCTTGCTTGCATTATGGACTACAGTGTATTGGAACTTAGTTCTATTAGCAGCTGAGTTATACCATTCGAAGCAATTTACTTGAACTTGAATAAGATGAAAGGAAGTAAATTGTTGACAGTTTGACTTGGGTGTAAATCAGTTGTTTAGGCAGTGATTTAGGAATTCAATTATTAGATCAATGGACATTTTCAGTCTGTATTGTTGTGTACTTTTCCTTAGACGTCATGCGGACCTGCTGGGCGTGGTCTTGTTGTTTTTGGGTCCCAAGATCCCATCGAGGTACCGAGCTTATAACTACATCCGCACCTATTCTAAGCCGTGAGAGGACACTTAGGAATCTGCGGGTAGCACAAAAGGATTTTAGATTTCACTTATAAGGCTCTTTTTTGTTCTACTATGTCGTGTAAATTAATATGCTACGTAATTATCCAGATATACTGCATGTACCTTACACATACAAATATTAGCTTACTACATTGATATTTGTAGGCAATTTAAAAGGTAAGTAAATATTTAAAACCAACAAATTATGTAATAAAACATTTATAAGCTAATGCATATATATATAAATATGGCCGTATTGTCGCCCGTGCTACATACGAAAAGCAAAGGATTGCGATTACGTAAAGATCGATCGTGTTAATAAATTAAAGTGTGGAAAGAGGTAGACGCCAGCTTAACGACGGTTCTCTCTTCAAATACTTTAGAAAATTCAGCATCAGCGGAAACTTTCCCGCAAGTAACTAAAACGAGCAGGAATTTGTAGTAAATCGGACGTTGTGGTTTAGTTGATGGAAAATGAACGCTGTTTGTAACAAAGCCGGGGGCTATACATATTTCTAATATGTCATGCCGCGAAGGCGTTAGCTCAACACTTTAAGGCTGATCGGGAACTTATATATATACATGTCAATTCAGAATAGGATCGTCGCTATGATTTTAGTTGGTGAGACGACGAAAGGCGTTAGGACACAAGTTAGATTCCATCGTTTATAACTATGCGAGGAATTATTACGCGGGTCGGATGTGAATTGTAAGATTTACAACTGTTTACTTTATCAAGATGCGCTGAGATAAGTAAACTTCGACCTTACGCTCAGAGCGGTCACTAACTGGTGCAAGATAAAAGCAATTGGCAGTGTAAATGTGACACTTAGGACACCCGGGAAAATCTCTGGAGTATTGGCATACTTGCTCGTAACAAGAGGCGGTAAAGTGAAAGTCGTTCAAGAGATGCTTTTATCTCAGCAACTGTACTGCCCAATGCGGTTAACTTTGTAAATAATTATAACTTTGTGGATTTATGTTTCAAAACCATTTACGACCGTTCACATATGTGCCAGGTTACGGTATCAGCTTATACAGAGTACGCCAGGTTAGAGTGGCATAACTGTTTTACGCCGCGCGCGTTTTCTATTTTGACGACATCGCCCTATACCGGTACTTGAAAAGTAGAAATATTTTAAAAATCTGATAAAACGCAACCTACTTTAGTGGTATGAGTACAGCTTAGAGTGATAGGGCATGGTGTGTATGAATATGGCGTGAAGGAGAGTACTCAGAAATGCTGAGAAAATCGAGCCTGATCTTGTAGTGTTAACAAATTATTTCTATATACGCCCTTGGGAGCTAATTTCTGGTGCGATTGTTCTATGAAAAGGCATTCGGGATATCGGGATACAATTTTGACGTTAATGAAGTGATAATTGCTTTAGATTTTATATCATTTTTTTTGAACAGAATAGGATGTAAAAAGGGAAGAATAGGATGCAATTTTTAGTAACTTTTTATAAATTTTGTGGTTGATTCATAACCGTCACAATCTACAGTATATAGAAGCTAAAGTAAGCTGTAGCTGTACATCACTACGTAATAGTAAATGTGGTGCTTAAAAACTAATTATTTATCTTATAAATCAGAAGCGCAAATCAACTAAAACTAGCCATATTAGTACATTAGTGGTGTAATAGCTTCAGTAACATATACAAACTGCTGTCAAAATTTGGCGGATACCCTTCTTCAAGTATACTGAAGAGCAAATTAACCAAAAGAAGAACACAGAATAGGACTCTATTTGAATTTAATGATGACGATTACACCGGCCGGAATAAGTATGATGTTGGGCGTGGCGTGTCTTGTGCTTCACTTATCAGCAGGTAACGTTGGTCACGTGATGAGCCTGAAGCGATTTAACAAAACCGGCGATTTTTCACCGAAATTTGAAAATCGAGGCCGGATGTTTCCGAAAATCAGTGATAAATTACATGCTATATTTCCCCGATTTCCGAAAATTTATAGTTAGCATGTAAGAGTATTTCTGTTAAATGGGTGTATGTCGAATCTTAATCTGACGAATTACCTAGTATGAATGCGTCATGTGTTGCTGGAGAAAGGTGTTTCTGATCAATTAAACAAATTTAGATCACTGTGGCGTAATATGAAGTGACTGAATTGTAATTGACACTTTTTCTATATTGGTAGCCTATTATCAAATTAAAATATCCTTATGACTAATCAGAATTCAACTAATATGAAGCTAAAATAAACCAACTTATTGACATTAAGGTAAATGATTAAAACAGAAGTATTTTATTCCAGTGCTCCTTAATCAGTGTGCCACGGGAAAATAATAATATATTTTTAAACAAAGTTTTCACCAAATAAATAGGATTTTAGTTTTTGCGCATTTAAATAATAGCCTACTGGTATTAGATACATCGCTAATATAATCTTAAAAATGTATATAGCTTGTTAGAAGACCTTTTATTGTAATGTTTGGTATTTTTGTTACGTAATAATCAGAAGTTTTCATCGTAACTAAAAGAACTTGACAAAAAACTTATAATTGCTCTTTGGAAGATTGAGCCGAACATTCAGCGATTGTGTTCATTAAAACAAACGCAAATATCGCATTAAGTAAATGATACTGTGTATCACTTTATTTCTAACATTATTAACATTTTGAATGCAATGTGCCGTACAACTCAGTAAGTTTCGAAATGTGCCTGTAGTAAAATAAAGGTTGCGGACAACTGTTCTATCCTAAAGTCACCGATTTTTGAACACTTCGCCTAGTTAGGAATGTCATTTTAATCAAATGTGCTGGATTCGGTAGGAGTTGTACCACATATCCTAGTCAAACACCCATGCCCACAGTCCGAATGTAGAAGCTATATGCTGTGTGCTAAATATTTGATATAACGTTATGATCTAATCATTTGAACCCACTTAAACATAGCAGCGTCCGATGAATGCCAAGGGCGAAAAAACAACCGAACGGAAAGTGGGAGGATTAAGACCGGAATGAGGATTACAAATCCATAACTTCTTTATTACATATATTTTAAAAATTCCCCTTGAAGTCACCATTTCTAATTGACCTTATTTTCACAGCCACCACGATATATATACAGGACATCGTGAATATAAGGCTGGAAGGTAAATTTATTCATTGTTTGTTGTAATGTGATGTTTCCCTTATCACTATATAACCTTAGGACAATGTATTTGTTAAAATATTTCTTCTATTGATGGTAAACAAAGGGGGTAGGATAGAATATATAGTTATATATTTATATGGGAGATCGAAGATGGTAATATCACAAGTAATCGTTAGATTTTTTCGAGCCCCTAGTCTTTGTGTTGTTTAGGGAATTATCATTTAAGTTTTTTTTTTGTTTAACTCAGTATATTGCTAACTTTAAGCAAATTCCTTTAAGTGCATTGCAAAACCGACCAGCTAGCATTTTTTTCGAAACCAGAATTTCTTGGTTTTCATTTCGAATTTGTTGGTTTTCATTTCGAATTTTTGGTTTTCATTTTTGGTTTTCATTCCGACGCGCTACCGCTTAGCAAACCAATCGATTAAATTACTATTCCACCGAATTTAAGTCCCGGGACACGTTATAACAACCTGGCTGAAGGCACACGGTGTTTTGACTTTCGACTGTTTTTTTCTAGACACTGGGGCATTTGGTATGGTAGGCTGTATATACCCGCCATATATTTCCTAAATCCACGAGCATTGAATTATGGAATAAGACATCCGTTCTTTTTTTATTTTTGAAACTAAAGCTCTTTTAATTTTTTTAAGAAACTTATTTTTAATTTAAAATAAGCTATAGTGTTTAAAGCATTTCCATTCAGTTTCTATTGTTTGGTGTTATACTGAGCATATGGCTATTCAAAAATATAGTAAAATCAACACATGATTTACAGTTATCATACTGAAGAAATGAAAGTTGGGTATGTTTTTTGACAGAATGCTCTTCGGAAGGTGGCGAGCTGATTCTGAACAAATGTCTATGCAAGGCTGGTTATACTGGAGCGGCATGCGAAGTATATATGTTCGATGACGTAAACGGTGATGACGTCATCCCTAAAACGGACGTTCGTTTAAAAACTTTCCAAGAAGTGTCGGCGCAAGATGGGAAATTGCGAATTAGGCGGCAACTGGAAAACGAAATGTCGGGTTCAGGGGAAGTCCCGACTTGCTCGAATGACCAAATTGTGGCCGATGGACAATGCGTCACAGTCATCAAGTTCGCATTTAGAGCTGTGGTAGATCAAACATTCAACGCAGATTTTAACGACTTGAATTCAGACGCCTCCAAGAATTTCATAAGTGACTTTACAAACCAAGTAAGGGCGTTGTTTGATTGAATGCCAATAACGTTTAATGACGCTGTGGCGGTCTTCTGATTGCGTCGTACAAACATAAAATCTATAAACGAATTGTGGGATGTCAACCGAACAATAAAACAACCAAACAAACACACTTCAATATTGGAGGAATAAAAGTGCTCGCCTGCCAACGGTAGCACGCCAAAATTCCAAAATAAACCGCAGACAATTTTACAACTAACGCTCAACAAATAAAGTTTTATGAATAAAAAATGACTACAGCATTGTACCGAAAATCGCAAAATTAACACAAACGTTTCAACTTTAGCTATAAGAAATATCAGTGTGGTATTAGGGGGATTCCAAACATTCTTTACTGGTGATGACTGTTTTAACAGCCGAAACGTTTGTGTAAATTATGTTCGAACATCTACCAAGAATGTATTTTTCTTCTAGAAGCTTGATTTAAAGGAAATCATGATCAGACATTGTTTGAATTTTAGACGGTTGTGTGTTTAAACAAGGCTTTTAACGGGTGTTACCCCTTATAGTAGAGTGAAATGGATTAATAAAATTGGGGCTGAATCAAACATACAAAAAATCAATATATGGGACAATCCGACTGTTGTGTGACCTAGTTTATCTGAAAAAAAACCTTGTAACAACACATTCTGCCACCCACACGGGAATAAAAAAAGATTTCCGCCCTCAGCTAGGATTGCTATTATTCTTACCACTAAATTATATGTATTTTGTCAGTTGTCTGCATGAGTCGGTCGAATTTAACTTTCAAACGCATATTTTTTAATATTCGGCTTTATGGTATTATCATCTACAGGTATTGACTGCAATGACTGGAACTGGATTACTTACCGTAGTAGTGACTAGACTCACAAGCGGTTCAGTAAAAGTTGAGGGCGTTCTGAATTTCAATCAAAATCCACCTGTGTCATCACTAGACGTCGGGGAACTTATGCAAGACAATTTACCCAGCTTTAAAAGCGTAAGCGTTGCAGGTAATAACGTGTTGTCCGACCGAATAGCTTGTTGGTTTAAGGTTGCAGTATCGAAACTGGTCTTTAGCTAGTCAGTTCTGTTTTTGGGAAAAGTACTTTAAGGACATTACCCGAACTAAGTAGCATGATGGCTGTTAACAAATTGAAGGAACGTCTTAATTATATACACAACACACTGCAATAGCTCCACTAACCCGACGGTGGACGCGTGGTAATCTGACGATTGTCCGTGTATTAACGCCCCTTGGTATTCCTATTTACGGGAATAAACATGAATATTTATATCCTCCTATCCTATTTGAACCTTACTTATCTTCACCAGAACAATGGGCATGTACAGATAACCTCCGTTTAAGGACTTTCGTTTTGTTGTCCTCCCCAGTGGCAATATATTTTTATTGCAAAACAAAAGAAATAAAAAAACTTAATGGATTAAGCCATGTTACGGACAATTGTGCAAACATATTTAAATTTAAAAATATTTTGAATATTATTTGGATTCATCCTTAAACTAAAATTAATTAGAAAAGGATATAGGATATGATATTTATGTTTATCCCGGTGAATTGGAAAACCAAGGGATTTAACACACGGGCAATTGTCAGATCACCTCGCGCCCACTGTCGGGGATTACCGAAGCTATTGCAGTGTGTTGTATATGATAGACACGTTCCTTTAATTTAGTAGAACATCAACCCGCTGGGTTTAGGCAATGTCTGTAAAGTATCTTGCCCAGGGACACAACCCACTAGCTAGCGACCAATTTCGCACCTGCAACCTTTCGATTGAAAGGCGACACATTAACCGCCGAAGACTCTTACAATCACAAACCATATAACAGCTCTGATCTATCTGCAGACTTCGACGAATGTTCAAGCCCCAACAGTAATACTTGTGACCTCCAATCCACATCTTGCATGAACGTCGACTCAAGTTTTCAATGCGTTTGTAAACCTGGCTTCACTGGCAGCTCAGCGTAAGAACATTCTAGTATTTAGAATATAGTTTTTAATTTTTTGTTCTCGAGTTAGCCTACTAGAAGTTAAGAATTAACCATGTCAATAAAATATCAAATATGTATATTTCGGTCTGTTTCGAATTTTAAACGTAAAAAGGAGTCGCGACCTTAAAAGTTCGGAAAGCCCTGTTCTAGATAATCTTATTTATAGGAACATAAATCTTTAGTTTTTGCCAGATCCAATTGCATCTACATAAATAAGGCCGTTGAGTACATTTTGCCTAAAAATGACATGGTATTCATTTTTATCACCATGTGGGATAACGAGAGTTGGTACAGCACAGATAATCTTTTGATTACTCGGGTTACGGAAACTATTAGAATGTGTTTGATGATAGTATATTTATGTTTATAACCGTGAATAGGAACACGGAGGGGGCGTTATCACACAGGCAGCCTAACCGTCAGATTTCCTTGCGCTCAACGTCGAGTTGCCGGTTCTATTACAATGTTTTGTATGAATCAGATATTTTTTCAAATTGGTAGAACTCATCATTCTACTTCACGCAATGTTTGTGCCTAGGAACTCGACTGGTTTCGAACCTGCAACCCTTTGGTTAAAAGGCGTTGCACTAAATCGTAAGACTAATCGGTCGTAATCCTTCCATTAAAACTCATGCTCCAATTAAAGTTCCTTTAAGTGCCTTGCCCACGTACATAACGACGCACAAAGACGCGAGGGTAAAAATCAGCTCTACAGTACCTCATTCATAAGATTTCCCTTTCAGAACAACGTGCACAAATGCATGTGATGGAGTCGATTGCAGCAACGCTGGTTCGTGTGTTTACAACATCGCAGACAACCAAACAGTGTGCAGGTACAATGCTACTATTGCGTCATATAGGTTACGATTACGCAACCTTACGATTGGTTTACCGCTAACACGTGCATGTTGTGTTTTTATAAGTCAAGCTGCTCGTTCTTATTTATAGGAAAGAACAGAATTAGATATTCATACTGGTCTCCGTGAATAGAAAAACGCAAGAAACGTTAATACACTGGTTACCTCGCGCCCACCGTCAGGTTACCGGAGCCATTACACTGTGATGTGTATGATTCAGTCGTTTCTTTAATTTAGTAAAACCATTTAATTCACTGGGTTGAGGCAATGTCCATTAAGTGTCTTGCCCATGGACACAACCGATTAGCTAGCGACCAGTTTCAAACCGGAAACGCGAATGGCGACCCACTAATCCACCAAGCGAATCGGTAGATGAATAGATGGTGTGTCCTTTATCCTGACTGTTGAAGAATCACATTAACGGATATAGCACAGTAATTATGGTCTAATTACCCGCGCCCATTTCACAGTTTTTGAAGCTATTGTAGTTCAATTCATTAAACCACAGGGATGTTGGCTGTGCCTTGCCTATAAACACATTCGACTAACCACACGCTAGTTTCTATCAATAACTTTGGTTGAAAAGTGACGCACTGACACACTTAGCCATAGGGGTCGGCAACCTTTTGCACTGAAAGAGCCATTTTAACGATATACCACAAAATAAAAATCACCGGAAGTCGCAAAATCATATTTTTCGCAATAAAAGAAAAGCAGCCCTGTGTAAGATAAAAAAAACGTCCTTTACTTCTGCACGGGATCAAACTTATTAAGCGCGTGCCGTATCAGAATAATAAAGGTTGTCGACCCCTGCATTAAGCTATGCGAAACGCGCCTTACACACTGCTTAAATAGGCACTCACACTGTAAAGTAACAGTTATTTTAAACATTTTGTTCAATTATGTTTCTAATTTTGTTGAATTAACGGAACTTAATAAGTAAGCCGAGGGCCTGACTAAGCCGACATATCCGGTTAAAACACTTAAACAATCTTAAATCTCGTGTAAACCATCAATACATAACGTGTGTAATGTGTTATTTTAACCTGTGTTTACAGGTGCAATGGTTTAAACTATGGTGATAGA
The DNA here is from genome assembly GCA_000149265.1 of Ciona savignyi. Lineage (NCBI taxonomy): Eukaryota > Metazoa > Chordata > Ascidiacea > Phlebobranchia > Cionidae > Ciona > Ciona savignyi. The sequence continues at coordinate 324,366 of CH003364.1, forward strand.
TGCGAAAACAGCTCTTACTCGTGGCAGCAAGCCGCTATTGGTGTCGGGGTAGCTCTCGCAGTAGTCCTCTTCATTATACTTGTCGTTGCTATTTATTTCTGCTGTCGAACGCGGACAGGCAAAAGCGAGTTTACGGAGCTACCGATGGTCACAGGTTTTCGGGCGAATAATGATGACGCTCCAAAGGTAAGGGAACACTAGGTTTGGGAATTCATGTTTATTCCGATGATTTGGAAACAAGGGCAATCATCAGATTACCTCGCGCCTACCCACCGTCGGGTTACCGGAGCTTTTTCAGTGTGTGTTTGAGACATCCTTTAAGTTGGCAAAAACCGTTACCTTCCTGACTCAGACAATACTAATCAACGATGATAGTTCGATTCGGACGTAATAAGGTTAAGTGTCGAAACCATTTGTTGGCTATTCAGCGGGGCACTTATAGAACGTTGTCGGAACCCAGTGATATATATAATGTACTGGGGGGTTATATAAAAACACTGCAATCGTATATAAAACTCTGCAAGAGCTTTGGTAACCTGTCTGTGCGTACAAGTGTCCACATTAGTCAATACCGTTCGCCGCGTTCCCCATCACCAGGAATAAAAATAAAAAGTAGCCATCTATTCTACAATATGGTGTAGGCCTATACATCATACAGTTTCTGCCGCCAGCAAAATTCTAACGAACAACAACGGATTAACGCCACAGCCCCAATGCGCTATTTGTCATCTTTATCGGAGTATCCCTGTTAATTATACTTATATATCGTAAATACCGTTACCTTTTTTAATCAAAAGTCAAATAAACTAAAACGATTTGCATTTTATTTAGACTTACACGAACCCGAACGACGTCCAGGAAGGCGAGTCTAGTCATAACGAAGAGGTAAACAATTAATCCCTGGCTATTTATTATCTACCAGGATTTAAAAGACAAGACAATTTGAATAGCGGCGTAGGAGGAACCGATTTAGGATAAGGCAAGATATATATTTGTGTTTATCCGGTGAAACGCAAGGGGAGCTATTGCACTGTGTTGTCTATATGACGTTTCTTCAATTTGGTAGAACCCATCCTTACACTAGGTTCAGGCAATTTTCGTTACCTGCTTAGTTCAATTTCGCATCTGCAACCCTTCGGCCGAAAGGCGAAGGACTAATCCACTGAGCCAATGTCAGGAAATTTGAACAATGATCTTTTAACAGCACGACATCGGAGCACGAACCAAGACGACATCAACTTTCCGTCCGGAGCCAACAGACGACGACATGTGATCCATAGAGTCGACAACTGTAACTTACAGCAGTAATAGACAAGCTTCGAGTCGAAGCGTCTTAACATATTCATGACGGAAACGACGGTTTTCCGATGATTTTATATGTAAAACATTGGCGTTTTAATGTCGACAAAATGACGGCCTCAATGCGTCCGTACAGTCTTTATGAAGAATCACCTCGCATTTACGCATGTGCACACATTCTCTAACTGTTTGATATTTTAAGCGGCGTTTACATCACAATAGTCTTCCCCATATTGATTTAATCAATACGAAAGTCCCGCCGGAATGATTTGATTGCTTTCTATTCTTTTCCGTTGCATTTTGGCTATCGTTGTTGTGTAAACGTCGTTTTTAACCGCGTGTTTACTTGAATTTTAACTTAAAGCCGCATTTTTCGTTCATGCACTAGTTCTTAATAATTCTTTTTCTTATACATTATAACAAACACAATATTAAACCCATGCTTCATAAATACGGATGTTTTATATCAAGTGAAAGAAAGGGAAGATAATGATCAAGGCCAATCCCACTGGCCGGTAGGTGGTTGTGTAGCTGATCCTTCCCACGGCTTCCAAGTCTCGAGTTTACGAGCTAAACGCAGCTCCGATTTGGCCTGCAATAGCACTTCTTCTAATTGCCCGGTCCCAAACGCCGATTCCAATTCAACGTCGTCTTTGATCTATGAAATTACGAGCCGAATTAAATACTCTCTAGAAATCTAAAACGCATTCTAAAACGCAATCTAAAAGTCGGAAAAAATATTGTTTTTTTTCGAGCTGTTAAGTTAATTAGCGCATGTTTTTTTCTTTAAATTTAAAAAATATAGACAACATAACGATAAAAACTGTTGAAGTAGTATCCTAACCCAAATGTAAGAAAATACGTAAATTGGTAGTAAGGAAGAATTGATCTGTTGAAAAAGAACCTTCGGAATAAAATGCCGAACCAGACGGTTTTTTAATCAAACTATCCTATTAATAAATCTTGGTATATATGAGTCATTGGCATGGGTTTATTCAAATTTTCAATCAGTAATGTGTATTCAAAATAATCATACTTAATTGTTCCGGTGAATGAGAAAAGGGTATTAACACAGGGGCGTTCATCAAATTACTGACTGCCCATGATGGGGCTATTGCAGTGTGTTTTGTATAATTGAGACATTCCTTTTATTTGGTGAACCCATAATTCCTCTGGGTTCGGGCAATGTTTATTAAGTATCAATCTCAACTTTATATATATAACACACTTACACACTAATTTATTTCATAGCATTTTTGATCTATAGTCTGCATTAAATCTTAAAAACAAAGCTTATGCCTTTGTTTACAATGCAACAATGTACAATACCGTGTCCAATTTATGCAGTTGTTGGTTGGCGAACTCCTCCGTGTATGTCCTGTACGAAGTATTCGATGGCATCCTTGAAACCACTGTGACTAGATTCTCATACAGAAGTTTTAATTTGTGTCGTGCATTCGCTTCTACTGCAATGCCCACTAAACCTGTACTCTGCAAATAGAGGAAACCAATGACATAGTAAGCTTGTGAAAGGAGTAAAAATATATCCAAGGTGCATGTAGATAGGATCAGGGTGAGGTCTTGGTGTTTTGGGAAATCGCTCTCGTGGTTAAGGTAGGTAATAATGACACTGACCATGCAGTTGAGTACTTTTTGGCTAAATTTTAAGGTTAGTGTCCTTTGGCAATACACTTTACGTTTGCTTTAATCAAGTGAATTGCAATATCAACTATACAAAACACTGCAATAGCTCCAGCAACCTAAAATGGGGGCATAATGATGATCAGCTATGTTATATCGCCTGTCTTTGTCCTAATTCTGTTCTTAAAATAATTATTAGTTCATTATTTACAAATATATCTCTCAATTATTCATTTAAACCACATGCTAAATAAGGACCACCTTTATTCATTATAAAAAATCAACATTAATACAACCCATGTAAAAACAGGGATATTCCATTACGCATTTTTTGAAAATTTTAACAAAATGGCCAAGTTTGGTCTAAACAAACAAGATGAAGGTACTTACTATTTTTGAAGCCATGATGAAAACTACTTCTTTCAATCTTAAGTCCAATTATTCTGTTAAATTCATTCCTCTACAAAACACAAAAGTCTGTCAGCAGCTGATCACACAATTTAATGCAAACAAGCAGTGTTAAAAATGCCAGTAGTATAAATTATGTGGAATATTTCAATGATCAAATAACAACACAAACAAATTTTCAAAAATGTTTAACAGACAAAGCAAAAACATCATGTATTTGTCAGTCAAAAACAGAAAGACCACGTAATTAAAAAAATAGCTCGGTTGAGAAATAAAACTTAGGGAGGAGCTACGGCAGCAAAGAATTTTTAGGGATTTTTCTTTATGCATGAAAGTGGTCAAGAAAAGCTTAAATAATCATCAACATGTGGTCAATGCTTGACACCATAACTTATTATTATGTTGTATTGTAGCAAGCTTGTTGAATGTTACATGGGAGATGAGACATTATTTAGCGATTGTAACCGATATCGTATTCTGGTACGGCACCATGCATACAATCTAATATGTGTTAGTTGCAGTTGCACAGCTAAGATCACTGATTAATCAAACTTGACCATCAGTTTCATTCAAGTATTTACTGCTCCTCAGTTAAAGTTTCCTCTTCAGTTTTCTTCTGAGCAATTGCCTTTAGATTTAGAATTGCTTCCTCGATTTCATAGTTTTTGCTTACTAAGTTTACCCAATTTGCTTCCAAAGTTCTTAATTTTTCTCCGGCTTGGATTTGTTCATTTTTCCTTTCCCAATTCACGTCTTGAATCTTCTTTTTAATATCCTGCAAATGTTTCTGTGCAGCTTGCAGCATCGCAACCAACTGTTCATTGTAAAACTTCCAGGCGTTTGTGCCATGTTCGACCATCAGGTTGAGGTTTTCAATTCTGACCTCTTGATGCTGGAGCTGAGCGTGAGAATTCTTTACACATTCTTCCCACGCTGTTATGTCGTTTCTTTGCCCACTTGGTGGTATAGGGAGCTCATATCGCCTCATGCTTAACAGCTCCATAGGCTGTCGAGTTTCCAATCGCTCAAACTCGTTTTTCATGATCTCAGTTTCAAATGCATTTAAGTTGGGAGGGGGCAAGAACTGCAGGTAATTCCGTGTGGGTCTGTATCTTCTTGTCTCCTCCTCAATCATAGAAGTTGCTGCTTCTCTGACGCCCGGATCTTCATAACCTTTGTCGAAATATGGAAGAGCGTCGATGGTAACTTCAACCGCCATTTTCTATTATAAACGCAGCCTGTTTTTTTGTAATTGTTATTCAAATTATTATAAAAATGTAAGATTACTAAAAAATAAAATGGGGAAACTATAAGTAAGGAAATATGTTAACTTTACTTTAATACAAAGGAAAATCATTGAATTGTTATGAAGAGACAGAGGTAAATATGGAAAAAAGGCGGAAATGTTATATACCTTCTATAGGGAAACCAAAAATAGGTAAAGACTATCTACCTCATGGAGAGAAATATGTAAAAGGAAGGAAAGGTTAGCTATATTTTATGAAGTGATAATATGGGGCTTTACTAATCTGCGGAACGGGACAACAATACAATATCACGAGCAGGACAACGTATTTTTGGGGCCTCACTATTCTGCGGGACAGCGGGGCGGGATGAGCGGGGCGGGACAACACACTATTCTGCGGGACAGCGGGGCGGGACAACACACTATTCTGCGGGACGGTTATTTCATGAGCGGGACGAAGTATTTTCGTCACTAACATGAGAGGGACGGGTTATTTCATGATCGGGTCGAAGTATTTTGTCACTAACATGAGAGTGACGGGGTATTTCTTGAGCGGGACGAAGCATTTTCGTCACTAACATGAGCGGGACGGGGTATTTCTAGAACGGGATGAAGTATTTTGGTCACTAACATGAGCGGGACGGGGTATTTCTAGAGCGGGATGAAGTATTTTGGTCACTAACATGAGCGGGACGGGGTATTTCATGAGCGGGATGAAGTATTTTGGTCACTAACATGAGCGGGACGGGGTATTTCTTGAGCGGGATGAAGTATTTTGGTCACTAACACGAAGGGGACGGGGTATTTCTTGAGCGGGACGAAGTATTTTCGTCGCTAACATGAGAGGGACGGGGTTTTCATGAGCGGGACGAAGTATTTTGGTCACTAACATGAGCGGGACGGGGTATTTCATGAGCGGGATGAAGTATTTTGGTCACTAACATGAGCGGGACGGGGTATTTCATGAGCGGGATGAAGTATTTTGGTCACTAACATGAGAGGGACGGGGTATTTCTAGAGCGGGATGAAGTATTTTCGTCACTAACATGAGCGGGACGGGGTATTTCTAGAACGGGATGAAGTATTTTGGTCACTAACATGAGCGGGACGGGGTATTTCTAGAGCGGGATGAAGTATTTTGGTCACTAACATGAGCGGGACGGGATATTTCTAGAGCGGGATGAAGTATTTTGGTCACTAACATGAGCGGGACGGGGTATTTCTAGAGCGGGATGAAGTATTTTGGTCACTAACATGAGCGGGACGGGGTATTTCTTGAGCGTGACGAAGTATTTTGGTCACTAACATGAGCGGGACGGGGTATTTTATGGGCGGGACGAGTATTTCGTCACTAACATGAGAGGGACGGGGTATATCATGAGTGGGAAGAAGTATTTTGGTCACTAACATGAGCGGGACGGGGTATTTCATGGGCGGGACGAGTATTTCGTCACTAACATGAGCGGGACGGGGTATTTCATGAGCGGGACGAAGTATTTTGGTCACTAACATGAGCGGGACGGGGTATATCATGAGCGGGACGAAGTATTTTTATTACTAACATGAGAGGGACGGGGTATTTCTAGAGCGGGACGCAGTATTTTTTACTAACTTGAGCTAAACGAGTATTGCGCAACATGTTCATGACCTTCTTTCTAATGTTGTTTTTGACTTCACGGAGTAGCTATATGACGTAACAACCAAAGCGTTTATTATTTTTCACTATTTACCAGTACATATTTTTCACAGTATGTACATTTCGAAACACTATCTGCTAAAATAAGGGAGGAAGCTAGACTAGGAGGTTTTTGTGGCAATGGATGGATGAGAAAAATGCTCTAAAACACCAGACGATTTTTGTCTTTCCAGTTAGAAGGGGAACTGAAGCTGAATAAATTTTAAGAATATCTTAATAAATGGAAAACAATACGCTGATTTCAAAAATCAAATCAGTTTCTTCCAATATTTTTTTGTTAAAGAGTTATGAGCAAATATGCATTTTATTTTATGTTAGGGGATTTCCCGTATTACGTCACTGACGTTGTTGAGATTTCGTGCCTATATGCATTGTATACAATCATGTGCCAGTTTATAGGTGAATTAGTAACATAAGCGCCTGCAGGAGCGTTGTATTTTTGTTTTTTTATGGAGACTTAGCATAACACTTGTCATATAGCCTAACTGAACCAATGTACCTGCGTGACAGCTTACCTTAAGCGCGCTCATTCAGGCCTGCACGATCCTGGACCTAAGCTGAATGCTGAGGTATACAGGTCTCGTATTTAAATGACTTTAGAATAATAAGTCTTAGCAATTTATATCATAAATCATAGAAGTGAAAACAGAACAAGAAACCTAGAACAGGAGGCAGTAAACTGTAACTGCCAGCAATTTATAGAAATAAACCAGCCATCAATCAAAGATCAGACTATGCGGTGGGAACAGCCTATTTCTTTCATGATTGTTGCTTTTCAATATATAGCCATAATCTGCAACATAGACTAGCAATGTTGTTATCAACCCCTAGGCTACAAACTGAGAGTGTGAGAGATTTGGTGTACATATGCATAGAAGTTTTAACAAATTTCTTTTGTTTTCTTCATTTCTAGAGTAAATTTAAGTTAATGTTGTAACACTAAAATGGATGACAGTTTTCAACATTCTGGCATGGATGAAAGAAGTTTTATTGTACACAATAAAACAACACAAATTTAGTCATGTGCGTTTGAACCAAGGAAAACGTCTGAAAGTATCTTTGAAGATGCAAGCCCCATAGAAGAAAATGTTTATTTAGAAACATTACCTATTGACATGACTTGGTGCCGTTGCAAAAACTGTATTCTTATGGACATACCGCAAGAATGTGTTATGCTGCATGAATGTACATGCATTTGTGCACAAAATAATGCCAGACTGGACTTGCATTACTAAAAGCCCTTATTTTTCAATTATCTGCTTGGATAAAGAAGTTCTTGAAGTTGCACTTGATGTACTGGGTTGATCACTATGTTTAAAATCATAATCAGAAACATTTAAAATTGTTGGAACTGTATTTTTCAAGTGGTTTGTTTTCATCATCTTGGCTACTCCATTGGAGTCAAATACAATTTTACTATGATAATCCTTGTCACAAATATGTGCACTACACACTGCGGTTCTTTTTCCAGGTAGTTTAGAACGCTTGCATTGTTGTATCCATTGCTTCAACCGTTTTTTGTCGTTGTGAGGAAATCGATGGAAGAGCACAGGTGGATTGGAATTTCGTGTGCTGTAATAGGAATTTGTACATCCTGGAGCAAAACAATATGCTCCAATCACTCTTCCTTCCTTCTCAGTGGCTTAACTTTAGGCATTTTACAATATCTAATAAAAAGAACTAAATTAGAAATGTAGTATATTCTTATTAACTTATTTGGGTAGTTAAGTAAAGATCTATTATATATATTCTTCACTTACTTATCTGAGTGCTTGCTGTGTACTTATTGTCAGACTACACATCAGCTACTCAACTGTGGATTAACTGGTTTTTGCAATAAGTGGTATTCTCAACCAGTAGGCTAATGCTCAGTTTCAATAACAGCAGACATTAAATGCACCACATACACAACAGCAAAACATTATACAAACAACCAACGGTAAACCATGAAAGAAATAGACTTTTCCCACCGCATAGTCTAGCCTTTGCCTAATGGCTGGTTTATTTCTATAAATTGCTGGCAGTTACAGTTTAATGCATTCTGTTATAGTTTTCTTGTTCTGTTTTCACTTTTATTATTTATGATATAAATTGCTAAGACTTATTATTCTAAAGTCATTTAAATACGAGACCTGTATACCTCAGCATTCAGCTTAGGTCCAGGACCGTGCAGGCCTTAATGACCGCGCTTAAAGTAAGCTGTCACCATGTACATTGGTTCAGTAAGGCTATATGACAAGTGTTATGCTAAGTCTCCATAATAAAAACGAAAATACAACGCTCCTGCAGGCGCTTCTGTTACTAATTCACCTCTAAACTGTCACATGATTGTATACAATGCATATAGGCACGAAATCTCAACAACGTCAGTGACGTAATACGGGAAATCCCCTAACATAAAATGAAATACATATTTGCTCATAACTCTTTAACCAAAAAATATTGGAAGAAACTGATTTGATTTTTGAAATCAGCGTATTTTTTTCCATTTATTAAGATATTCTTAAAATTTACTTCAGTTCCCCTTTAATTAAGATATTAAGACTAGTTATTACAGCCCGTGGGAGAGTAAACTTTATTTTACTATTTAACTTAGATATGACACGGTAAAAGTATATTAAATTAATTGCTACAAAATCACCTAACTGAATTATCGAGCACATAGGATATCATTCTTCGTGCTAATTCAAAACATAGTTGTTTAATGGGAACACATATTGCTAATATTAGATGTATATATTTTGTCTCTGAGCCTAGCGGATTAATGGGGCAGCGCTAAAAGGAGGGAAACTGCTCACTAAAAGTACGGAAACTAATTTTAACCCATACCTAAACACTAATCTCAACCCCAAGACTCCCAATGTTTAAAACTAACCCTAATGTCTTATTTTTTTTAGCATGCAGTTTCCCTCCTTCCCGATTTCCCTTATTTTAGTTTTCTCCGATTAATGTGTTCTATTTTGCGTCGCATTTAAAGGTACGATAAACTGATTGATTAAAGGCCGGCGAAAGTAAACGTTATTCTTTGTGTGTAGCCTACGTTTTAAGCGCGTCTGTCCACGACGCACGTGTATGACACTGCACATAGCTTTTCCCTAAACATCCCATTTAAAAGCAGGAGGTGAAACTTCTAACAATTAAACATTTATGCTTAAAATGGAGTCAGTTTTTATTATAAAGGTTAAAAACAACTCCTTGAATTATGACACCGCTGTCAAATTGCTGGACTCTGATAAGCCAGTAGTTGATAAGCCAATACCACATTTAAATGCAGGGGAAGCTTATCTATATAAAGGAAATTCTTACCGAGAGAGATTTGATTGTAATCGTGATCAGTACAGATTCATATACAAAGGAAAACATGAAAAGGCTGATTTAGGGGTCCGGAGGCGATATTATCACATAAAGGATCCCTTGGGGAAAAATCGAGAAACCTTAGATACATTTCAAAAACATTGTATTTAGTAAATTAAACCAAGAAAAACATGGCAATGCACCATTGCTCTTGGTGCATTATTTCGGAAATGCATCTGTCCACGCCGACCATCCTCACGGCAACGCGAAAAAGAAAACTGGTACGTTTTTAAGTGCAACCAAAAAATGTATGACTGAAGTGGACGAAAAGATTAAAAGCGGGATTCCGCCGAAACAAGTTTACGACAATATGCAACTGGAAAAAAGTAAAGAGCCCAAGCACAATATGACCTGTGGACAGACCAAGAAACAAAAAAGTTTGTGAGAATTCTGCATACAGGTTACGACAAATGCGCAACATTACAAATGATGAGCTTTTTAGTTCGGTTGAGTATGCATTTCAGACAGGAAATTTAGTCCGGAAATTTAATGTGTATCCGGATGTTGAGATTTACATCGCAGATGAAGCTGTTTTAAGCTTCGCCAAAGAGCTATTATGTTCATCTTCTGGTAGTGATCCGAAATGTAAACAAGTGCTTGGTTACGATACAACGTTTTCCATTGGTAAGTTTTACGTGTCTCCACTAATTTGTCGAAACACAGTGCTCGAAGGGGACCCAATCTTTCCCATTGCTTTTCTTATCCATGAACGTAAGTTTGAAAAGACACATAGAGATTTCTTTTTTGACGTGTTACCTCAGATTGGTCTAGCTCGTGACGTTTCACACATTCCAATCGTTACAGACCGGGAAAGGGCAATTGTGAACTCCCTTACCTCTTACTTTTCCGACATACCTCTCATTTTTTGTCATAATCACATCATAAGGGACGTGGAACTGTGGATAAAAAATCATGGAGGGACCAGAGATGACCGTAAGATTTTAAAAGATGACGTAAGGATGCTACTTGCAGCCTCTTCTCCCGAGCTTTACGAGAAGAAACTTGATGTTTTGTCCTCAACGTGGACGCAGTCCTTCAATAAATATTACAAGTCTTCCTTAAACGAGGACATAAAACAACATGCATGTCGATTTATAACCGACCGATATTCGGCTTTCGAAGGAATTAATACAACTAATAACATTTCGGAAAGTTTTAATGCAGTACTAAAAGTCTCACTTGGAAATAAAGAACTTCCATTGGACTGCGCCATTTTAGCTCTTAAAAATGTTCAAGATATTTACATGTACGACTTCCAACGCGCAAAAGCAGGCTATGGAAACTATCAATTAAAGAGCGAATTCAAGGACATGCATTGCAACCTGCACAATTTAAATTTACCTATCATCAAGTCTATTGACAACATTGCTGAAGAAATTCGAGAGTGCGAAAATGTCAACAGGACAGTTGAAAAGGCTGCAAACTATCGTCTTTCGCAAAATGCAATGGCTGAATACTGTGTAAAGAATGAAGGCTTTATTGGGTTTTCACCATCCACGGGCTCCTTTACAGTGGTCAGTCCATATCTCCGGAACGTTCATTGTGTTAAATACTTTCCCAAACCGACATGCTCTTGTCCAAGCACGGGTTTGTGTTACCACATAATAGCTGCACGGAAAGCATTGCGTGATTCGAACGAAGACGATCGTGAAAATTATTCACTTTCAGTAATGCGCCGCCGAGGAAGAGGCAGGGAGAGAAAATCGGGAACAAAAAGACCTCGCCCAAAAGATTTGGACCCTAGTTACAATGTTAATCCAGCACCAGATTCGGTAAATCCAATCGACCGCAAACATTTCCCGAAAACTTCAACACCAATTCAAACAATTGACTCTTCAAAATTAGCAGATGTGGCCAACTTGACTGACCTTGACGATTACGTTATGGAAGTGGAACCAGACTCAAAGTCATATCACATCCATGCAGATAGTGGCGAAATAACCACGCATCCGCCGTTAGAAATTGGTTATCCGTGGTTACACATTACACTGACAGTAAATCTCACCAAATTCCCAAGCCTCGTTGGGCAAAACTGGCTTGATGATTCAACAA
>CH003364.1:362087-433159 GCA_000149265.1 Ciona savignyi
GAGGTTAGGTGAAGATTGCGCCGGGATTCAAAGATTGTGTGATGTCACAATTATGATAATTTCCCCTTGATTTTTGTATAGGAAATGGCCAGTATAGTTAATCAGAGCTTTCTATAACTTTTCACGGCCCACCAAGATTCCTTTCGCGACCCACCGGTGGGTCGCGACCCATAGTTTGAGAAACGCTGGCCTATATCAATCACAGATTTCTTTAATTTGGTAGAACTCATACAGCAAATGCAGTGAACTGTGTACCATTTGTGAACATGTTTCTTCAATTGGTACAACCTATTATTTAATTGGGTTCAGGCAATGTCCGCTAAGTGCCTTGGCCAAAGATACAACCGACTACCTAGCGATCAGTTTCGAATCAGCAAAAGGCTGAAAGGAGATGCACTAAACTGCCAAGCTTATAAAGTCAAATGTCTGAGGATATGGTCCAGGCTTTTTTATACCAACAGTATAAACATAAAAATTGTATCTCATGTAGCTGATATGTTTGCAGAGGTTGAGCTGGAGAAACTCCGTCGTAAATACAGGATAATGGAAGGAGATCGACAAGCTTATGCTCTGGAATCTCAGGACTTGATTCGACGCCAATTGTAAGATCTTTAAAAATTGTATTGATTTAACATAGGATATTCATGTTTATCCTCGTAAATCAAAAAACTCAACAGGTGTTAACACACGGGCAATCGTCAGATTACCTCGCATCCACTGCCGGGTTACCAGAGCTATTGCAGTGTGTTGCGTATGATTCAAATATTTCCTGAATATTGGTAGAACCCATTATTTCACAAGGTTTAGGCTCTGTAAGGTGCCTTGCTCAAGGAGACAGCTGACTAGTTAGCTACCAGCTTCGAACCTGCAACCCTTTTGCAACACTTTAAGAAGCTGCCAGTTTTTTACTATTATTACTTTTTTAATAAATAAAAAAAAATCATTTAATAATAAAATGTCAAGACATTAAAATTACCGTCAAATCAATTCACTAAATAAATCAAGTTGTTTTATGTTGATTGTTTTTTAGGATTGAAATCGAGAATTTGAAAGGTGAACGAGTTGAGCTAATGAAGAATCTCAATCTGGCGGAAAGCAAACTCAATCAAGAAAAGGACAAAGTCAACATGTCTAATTTACAGAACTTGTTAAATGATAAAGGTAATACAGGGGGCATGTACATTCTTAGTTTATTTAATAGGAAAATCTATAGTTTGTGGCCACATTTGGTTAAAAAAAACTTGACAGGAAAAGGTGAAGAATAAAATACTAATACATGTTAACCAATGTATATATATACCGGTATTTCGTGAGAAGCTCAACCGAAAGGTTGCAAATTTGAACAACTAGTCGTTTGTCCTTGAGCAAGGCAATTGCCAGACATTTCCTGAATTCATTGGAATGAAAAAAACTACTAAATTATACACAGCACTTTAATAGCTCCTGTAACCTGACGGTGGTCGCGAGGTAATCTGATGATTGCCCGTATATACTTGCGTTTTTTATTCATGATGTGCATGAAACATCCTATCCTATTTATCTCTGGCACCCTAAGTTTATGGCTATAATGTCACATAAGCCTCAGTAAACAGTGGTGTACATGGAGTGTATGTCACTGAACTTTTTTTAAACTGTGGGATGATTTTCAACCCCCTGATACGCAGACGATTGTGCTCGGGAGATCGAAGAAGAGCGAGCCACGCAGGCTGCATTGGATGAAGAGATCCAACATTGGGAGAAGATGGTCCAGGAGCAGAGGAAGAGGATGGGAGGAGCGGAGACTCGAAATGTTGCTCAGACTACTCAGAAGAGGATGAGTGTTTTGGAAGGACGACTACACAGGGTATGCTATATAGCTTTTTTAAATGTCATTTTCTCAGTTTTATCGCCAAAGTAAGCAACTCGGCAGAAAGTATTTATTACAAAGGCAATTGAGAGAATAGCTTATATTCTCAGATGGGTTGATTATATTATATACTCAATACTATGTAGTATCATTGGCCCCCAATTCTTATCCGGTACTGGTGCGTAGATCATTTGGTTTCGAGCCGCAATAGTCGCATACCGTATTTAACTAATTTTTGCGTTGCACATTTTATTTTACACTCAATTATTTGGCAAATTATTAGAAATTCTCTGTCGTAAGGATGTTACAAGCATGCTTGTGACATTGGAAAGTGCTTGTTAGCATGTTTATCTGGAAGTAAAATTGCTCTCATTATAGTTTAAAAGCATTTTGCTAGTTTCCTAGTTCACTACATTGTCATTTTTCGCCCGGTGTTTTTTTTTTCAATGAAAAAATATATGCACAGCATAGCAAATTTAAATATTTGGTAAAACAGAATAGAATTAAGGTCTGGGGGTTTACATAGTACTGGCACGGAGATGCTGATTAAAACCATTCTGGATTAAACCGAAACCCACACTTTGAAACTTATATTAATACCCCTGTCCAACCTACTTCCCACTAGCTGTACCAATGTATGAATTTTGGTTTGGTTATAATAATTCATTTTCAGGTGAAATAATTTTTATTGCAATCAGGAAAAAACTTTTAAAATGGTGCCATTTTCTTGATGACATACTTAACCTAAATATATACATTCCACACCAATCCAGGCGCTTTCCAAGTTTAACATTGCACTCACCAACAACGGGTCTCTGAGAGAACAAATAGAAACTCTAAGGATTGAGAAAGGAAAGTTCCAGTTTCAATATAAGAAGTTAGACAAGGTAGGAGTGTAATTACTTTCATGTGTATTGATAACATGAACAGGTAATGGGCTAAAAGAAAACATCAATTTGTTAAGTTTGGGATGTATCATTCATCTGTAGTCATTACCCTTAAAACGTATAACAGTCTTTTACTGTTATATTTGTTTGTGTATTATTCTCTGTTACAGATATTTATGTTGGTTAATTTATCCAATTTTGTTGAGTTGTTTAATCTTTGAATTGGTAAATTTTTATACAAAACTAGGCTTGATGCTTTATTTGACTGTAGCCTGCCCAATTGTGAGCATGAGGTGTATTTAAGTGCCTGACTTGAAATACATTGTATATTTGTGTTTGGCTGTGAATGTGAGTAATATGCAGGACGTTTGTGTATTGTTGGTAAATTTCTAATAAAATGGGTCTAATTAGGAACGAAGAGACTTGAAACGGGAGATCGGACAAGTCATCGAAGCATCTACATTAGCGTATGACCAACGTGATGATGCTCATAGCAAAATATTTATTCTCAAAGAAAAGGCTGAAAAGGATCTACAACTGTTTAGTGCTGATATAAAGGTATTTTTAACATAGGAAACATTATTTAACCAACCAAAGTTGTTTTAAAGGAATTTATTGTATATTTTAACGTTAATCTCATTTTTTTATGTTGATAACTTGATTGCGCTTAATTTGAGGCGCGGGCACCTTTCCAACTGCGGCGCATTGTATAAAAGTATTGTATTTAATGTGAGTCAAGAGAGGATAAAACTGTCACTATACGATTCACTGCAATACATTAAAACATAACTTTTGTAATCACTTTTTTAATTTTGGTACTTTTTACTGCTGGTACTTTTTTTATGAAAATAATGTGAACATGAGTATAATACTTTTTCGCAGCTTGCCCTAAAGAGTAATGATGGTGATAATGCCATAGCTTTGGAAGTATACTGAGCTAAGATGAATCCAGGTTTATGATTGGTGTCTTTTATTAATTTGTGTGCTGCAAATTAACCCTGCAAATGATTTCTGGACTTTGAGTGTTTTGCAATTTCTACAAGAAAAATGCTTTGATGATTGATTGCTGTGGTTTAACTAATTTTAAAAGATTTTAATAGGTTATGGAAAATTTTACATTAAAAAGGTTTTCAGTTTATTTTAGTTATGGATCTCTTTTGAAAAAAAATTTTGGTATGTCAATACCATTGATTTAAAATTTTACCCTAGTAGAATTCCCTATAATAAAAAACCTTGATTTTCACTTTTTTGGCCATTGATTTTCTAGGGATCATAAGACGCAGTGCATTTGCACAATTTAAAATAATTGTGTATGTCGTTTGTACACTTACCAAAGACATTAAATTTTTTAAATACTTTGGAAAATTTTCTCAAATTTGTTATTATACTTTTTATTAAAGTTATGAAAGGAGTGTCTTGTCAATTCAAGATCTTTTAAGGAAAAAGTATTTAAATATAATTAACCTTTCAGATATGGTAGGTAACACTGGTAAAACCAAAAATTTAGGGTTTTACCACATGTAAATTCTATTAAATCTTAAAACACTTATTTACTTATTTTTCGGCATTTTATTTTTGGTTATCATAGCGACCAGCCTAATTATCTAAATATAAATTAATTGTGTAAATCAATTGTAATTCCTCTTTAATTTACTTGGACAGGTGTAAAAGTAAAATATTCAAATGATTTGTCTTTGTTATGCGCCAAGGCTCTTCCTACTTTCCTGTATACTAACAGTCCCAGCACATCTAGTTCTGTAAATAAACCCTCTTTCGTTTGTAGATTTTAATTATAAACTTTTAGTATGTACTATTCACTGATGATTACAAGTGCTGTAAAACATTTTGGTTTATGTAGATTCACAAAACTATTATCTACAGATGGGCTGTGTACCTTAGCATAATTATGTTGCCCCACAGACAATTAATTCAGGGCACAGGAGTAAACATTTTTGCTTTATTCACCCGTACAACATATGTATTAACCCCGTCACATTACAGGAATTACAACGTATGATCAACCATGATAAAAAAGTTCGTGAATTCATGACGGCAAAAGGCACAACAAGAGGATCAGACACCACTTCACCCCGGAAAGGTTAGTCGTTTTACACTTTAACCCGAAGTGTGAAGTGCTAATACAAATAACAACTCAGCGTTAACATTATTCTGCAGATTCAAAATAATTTAAATAATTGTTAAAATATAACATTATTTTGAAACTGCAGTTTGGCAAAAACTTCTAAGCAATATTGATGTGGTTTTGCCAGTAAACTAGTTATCTCTTGGATAGGGTGTCATAACACTTTAAGTGTTGAGAATCACTCATCTGCACTAGGGTGAAATAAGAAAAGTAATTTGTTAAGAATGTCTTTACATTGTGAATTTTACCCACATTAAAAAGATAAGTAAATTAAATTGTTGGTGGCGAATAACTTTGTGGTAACCCTTTTCAGATCTTTCCATATTTTGTTTGAGTCCGCAACTGGTAAAAAAACCACCATGGCCTTACTTAAATCACCACTGCGTTTAAAGCAACCATTAATGTCTTTAAAAGAACCACCACTACCTTAAACCACCACTGTCTTTAAAAGAACCACTAATGCCTTAAATAATAAGGTTTCTTACAGAGAAAGACGCTCGAAAGGAGGAGGGTCGACTCATCATCCAATCTTACGAGTCAGCATTCACAGAGATTGAGCAAATTACAAGGAAAGTGGACATTGATGAAATTGTTTCCAATTTTATTAAAGGTAATTACTGTTTAAAGCTGTTTTTTCATAATTATACTTATAGTGCACTTTTAACTACATAAATTAGTGTTTTACGAACGCTGAATCTAAAATGTGCTTTTGATATATGTAGTTCCACCATCTTGGACTAGCACTGAATAACTACTGTTTGAACTTTTCCTAATTATAATATCACAAGAAATATCACAAGCTTTTGTGGGTTTAACTTTTTAGTTTATTTATTTTTTGCTCTATTATTAAGTAATGGGGAATATAGCAAAACACGACACAGGAACAGGTAAGGATGGCAAAACAAATCTGACGCCTAAAATTCATGAATCTTACAACCAGTTTTGTACCGCAAAATTGATCATTCAATATATTGACTTTCATTCCAGTTGAAGACAGCAACTTTGCATTGTTTAACTATGTGAACGAACAAAATAATGAAATTGAAAGGCTACAGGATATTATTGAGGCCGTAAGTAATGTTGCTAAATATTGGATTAAGTGAATACGTGGACACCATCTAGTTATTTATGAATTTTATATTTTAAGAGCTTTCGCGTGGTAACTTGAAATATGTAGTTCGTTTGAACATTTCTCAGTTTAATTTAATCCCGACAACTTTTTTTCACAATTTTAAGTGAAATTTTGAACACAAATGGTCTCTTGTGCTTATTATTTTGGTGTTTCGTGAATTGAAGAGGCTGGTAGTTCAATTATCCTGAAGATAGTTGTCGTTACAACTGAAACTTTTGTGTTAAGCAATGCTTGCTTTTTACATCTATTTGTTCAGCTGTAATTATTCCAATTTATTTTTCCTTGTTATGATTAGTGCTATGGAAATGAGTATTCAATCTAAGCACAAAAAGGTGATATTTTGATAAAAATGGCAAAATTCTTAAATTTTAAGTTACTTTCGAAATTTTTGTGTAATTATTAAAAGGTTTGGATGAATTTGTGTTTTATTGGTACAACATTTTTTAACCTCTTAAACCACAAGCAATAAACCATATATCTTAAATGTCCTACCGATTAGTCTGGTGGTTTACTTCGTCTCCTTTCATCCGAAGGATTGCAGGTTCGAAACTGGTTGTGAGCTATGTGTCCTTGGGCAAGGCACTTAGCAGACTTTGCCTATACTCAGTGGAATGATAAGTTGTACCAAAATAAAGGAACATTTAAATTATACTTAACACACTACATGGCTCCGGTAACCCAACTGTGGGCAAGAGGTAATCTGGAAATTGCCCACTTACGTGTTCTCATTCACAAGAATAAACAAGAATATCCTATCCTAACATAAATTATTTTCTCAAACTCAGATCCATGAAAATATATCCAAGTTCCAACACGAAGGAATAAAACTCGATTCAGATCGAAAGGGGATATTGCAAGAACTTGAAGCTGCAACAAAAGCTGCAAGCTCCAAACACATGGAAAACATGCACCAACTATCAGCTATATTGAAAGTACTCGATCGGTTGAAAATAAGTAAGCACCATAATCATAAACTTCCACATGATAATCATACGGATAAACTTCCACATCATAATTATGGGCATGTATTTCCGCACTATAATCGACAATCGTAGGTGTAAAATTGTTGTATTCCAGAGATGCAAAGTTCATCATTGTCTTAGGATAGGATAAAACAGTTTTTTTTTTATCCTGGTGTGTGTTAAATCTAGAATTTAGTCATAGTAACATTTAAACCAAATACTAGTTTGGCTGTCACCTTCATTATTTCCCCCATAACATATAGCTAGACTAATATTTACATTGGTTCATAGGTTATTCATATTTTAGGGAGAAAAATGCAGCAGGCGTTATAACACTGATTTTAACTGCCTTCCCTTAGGAAACCACCATCTAGCAGGCAACTGGTTTCAAAGCCAAAACCTTTAAGTTGACAGACTGACCACCAACACACAAGGTTGATTTAACATTACCGCACTGCAGGTATTGGATCTCTGTTCAGACGCATTGGTTGTGATTGTCGAGTTCTCAACGACCTACTAGGGAGTGCCGAAGGAGTGAAAGATGATAATATCATGCAGTACCTCGGTATAATAGAGCAGCGAGCTAATGAGTTGCTAACTGCTCAATCCTTCATCGATTCTCAGGCAATTTTTGTTTTTAATCCGTTTCTATTCGCTTTATTTGTTGTTTCCTTTAACTGATTTAATTTGAACAAAATGCAACACTAAGGATGTCCGTTTTTTTGTTGTGAGCGAATTTACCATGTGAAGATAATGGTATACTGGTATTCTCTTCAATACCCTTGTTATAACCCTTTACATCTTCCCACCCATGAGGATAAACTGGATGGTACCAGCCTAACTGTCTATACATTTTCATAAATTGTACTAGAGTGAGTAGTAACTCGGTAAATATTTCCAAAATATTATATTTGTATCAGCATACCTTTAATCTCACCACCATTTTTATTGTAATCACATAGAGTATTGTAAGACATGTCCGCCTAATACAAACTTGTCTACGTTATTACCCTTACCATGTTAACATAAGCTGCTAACCTTGTCTGACTGATTAGTCTGGTGGGTTAGGGTGACACCTTACAACCACAGGGTTGCAGATTCAAAACTAGTCGCTAGCGAGTTGGTTGTGTCCTTGGTCAAGGCACTTAACAGACATTGCCTGAATCTAGCGGAATGATGGGTTCTGCTAAATTGAATTAAATTAAAGGAAGGTCTCAATCACACACAACACACTGCAATAGATCCGATAACCCGGCACATTTTCCCATTCACGACGATAAACAAGAATATCCTTTCCTAACCTTAAACTTCCACATTAACACAGGAGTATGAGAGCAACTACGATCCACACAAACTGCGCGGATCATCCTGGACAGGTTCCAGTTGAACTCCTCCCACCCTTGCTTATAGCGGCTCCATCTACCGGGTAAGCAGGTTTAAACAAGGAGTCGGCAACCATGAGGTTTTTTTCATGGCACTTTGATATGAGGTTTTTTATGGCACTTAGCGTGCTTTTACCCACATGCAAAGTGTATACTTTTAGCATGCATAAACTTAAACTGTCTGCGCTGCACAAAATTAATAGTCTTAAAATTTGTAAGGCATGCAAATCAACAATCTTAATTATCTCGATATTGTTTTATAACAATAGTAACTATTAAATAGTTACCGTTATTGCTTGAAAGTTTGGTCGAAGATGTTTAAATAGTTAAATAAATGGTTATCATGCAAAGTTGCTTTTATTATGATAATATTCATAAACTGGCACACTGCATTTATAAGGTTGCCGACCCATGGTTTAAATATTTATTAGTTTAAAAGTGTTTAATCGGTAAAGAATTACTATAAGTATGGATCTCTCTTGGTTGGTTCAATTAGTGATCTCAGTTTGAAATATATCATTTGTGAGGGTCCCAGTGTCAGTTGTAAGGGTCTCAGTTAAAAAGCGTCAGTTGTAAGGGTCTCAGCTGTTAAGGATTTGTTTGTTTGTTAGCACTGTATGTCAGGTGGTTATATAATAACAAATTTATTCAGCTCAATAGACCGTCACAGTTTAGATGCTATAACAAAGCTTTTCATTATTCAGTGATTTACGACAGAGAGCGAAACAAAACAAGCTGCTGGCTTCAGTTCTACAGATAAAGTACATATATTGTAACAAATAAGATATTTTTATTTTGAGGTTAAAACGCCTATATGTTTTTGTATCTACTATAATCCTGTAATTTCAGTTACAAGTCGTCACATTGCTTAGTTACTTAGGTTGCTGAGCAAGACCAAGCCAAAAGCTAATCAGTTATGTTCTTGGGAGAGGTGCCAAATAGGCGTTGCTTAAGCTCAGCCCTTTGTACTGATAGATTTATTCTCTACAGAAGTATATGTATGCAAAAACACATTGTAATAACTTGTGTAACTGTACACACATTGTAAATCTTGGCCTCATGGGCAATAACCTCGAGCCCACGTACCATCAATTAAGTATAACCAATTCTACTGGTTTCAGTTAATGTCTGTTAAGTGCCTTGCCCAAGGACAAAACAGAAAAAAACACTGTAGTGTTGAACCATTCATAAGAATACAAGCATCTAATAATGATTACCCACACAGGGATGACTATGACAGTGATGACACAGACATGCGTGCAGATGAAGAGAACCGACCACTTTCCCAGCATGAACTCAAGCAGACCATTATGAAAGCTGTGAGTTGTTTAGGCATGCAATTTGCGTTTAGTGGCCACGTCTAATTATACAAAAATTTAATAATCTATTGCTTTATTTAAACATGTTCTAACGACTGTCGTTTTGCCGTTTTTTCCCGTTTTCCAAATTTTTTTCAATAGTCCTGCTTCATGTTTTCATCGTGGAAACAAAAAATTAACTAAACTAAAAAGTTCCATCAAAAATGTTTGTTTAACTTTCCTAAGTCCAAGGGTGTACTGCCTACATATAGGGAAAGCTGGGAATACCTTTCCATACAATATTTACAATAGAACTCTTCTATCATTGGTAATATTTTATAGGTGATTTTTTAACAATGCAATAGCAACATTTGATCCTAATAAATGTCTCAAATTGTTTTCTTTAGGGTGAAATTATTTTTAGCAGCACACATTGATCCAATGGGTTTAAGATAGGATATTTATGTTTATCTTCGTGAATGTAAAAACCAAGGGGCCTAACACAAGGAAAAATCGTCAAATTACCTTGTGCTTATTTGGTAGAACCCTTTATTCCGCCGATTTCAGGCAATGTATGTCACATGCCTTGTCCAGGGACGCAACCAACTAGCTAGCAAGCACTTTTGAACCTGCAACCCTTTGGCTGAAAGGTTTCGCACAAACCCACTAGACTAATTGGTCGGACGTTTAAAAAATGCCCGTCAAGTGCCTGGCCCAAGAAAAGGAGCATCTAGCTTGATGGTTTTGATCCCATTATCTTTAACATTTCGACTGCCTCCAGGCAGCCAATAATTATACCAATAAAGCTGACAAGCAAGACTCGTTTAAGTACTAACTTAACTTTTTATGATTACCATTTATAAAGGTCCTGAAAAAGGAAGAGGCTGCCAAAAAGAAAGGTTTCCGCTACGATTTATCTTCCATGAAGAAGAAAAAATGAGTTTAACTTTGCACAATCTAGTTTCCTTGAGTACTTAACCATCCTGCTAGACTACCTTAGCTACATATGTAGATGCATTTATAAAATTTTGGATCCCTGTGAATGGTTAAAATTGGCTTACATCATATTATTTTATCATTTAGTTTCAGTGTTATTTTTTGTTCATTTAAACATACTGGGGCACAATTCTAAATAAAGTATTTTTTCATAGAACAAGATTATAAAAATGTATTTAACACCCGAAAGGCAAGGTCAATCTTAATTCCACTGAAATACCTGTATTGTAATTTAAATGATCCTTTATTATAGCAACATTCAAGGCTTTTAACTAACTCTAATAACACAATCACCCACCATCTATCATTCATAAAAACACAACACAAGTGTATACTGTGATGTTACCTGTGCTTTAAAATGTTACCTGTTCATTATATTGTTTCATTGACATTAACTTCTTTGCTTAATAAAATAGTTTATTAATACAATTTTTAATTATTTGGATAGTGTTTATCTATGTGAAAGGGAAAACACAAAGAGCGTTAACACATAGACAATCGTCAAACCTTACACCCACTGTCGAGTTACCTGATCAATTGCAGTGTATGATTCAGACATTCCTTTAGTTTGGTAGAAACTATCATTTCACTAAGTTCAGACAATGTCCATCAAGTGCCTTGCCCAAGCAGACAACTTACTAGCTAGCGACCAGTTTCGAACCTGCAACCCTATGATTGAAGCAGCGCATTAACCACCAGACTAATTGGTCAGACATTATTGGGTGTCCTACTTAACACTGAAGTGAATCTGGGTTAGCATCCCCTTCTGAAATTAACAGCACTGACCGCTATCTTTAATATACATTGTGACAACTATGCATTGAGAGCTCATTCCTAGACTTTCCAATAAATCTCTAGTTAGTTATCCGACGGGGCACAAGTAAACAAGCATTTTCCAGATGATTGAAACCCTTTTCAAAAATGCAGTCAGGTTCAGTTAAGTAACTAGTGCTCCAAACTTTTGACTTGGCTAAACACATCAAAATAATAAAAATGATAACAAAATCCAGTGTTTTAAAGACATAATAATCGTTCTATTTCTATAAAGCTAAAACAACTGCCTAAACTGAGATCGTGGCTAAAGCAAAGCTTTTAACATAATTGTTACCACAATATTTAAAAAATTGGATAATGCTGCAACAGCTGGAGATCCGATATTTGTAATTTGTAGTGGTAATAGGTCCCTTTTACATTAAAACGAAATATCCCAAATTTAATTATTTTGCAATAATTCAGGGCATACCAAACTAGGGGTCACAAAAAGTAATCAATTTCAGACAAACTGCTTTATCTATTGTATATATTTTTCTTTATGATTTTAAACGTAAAGGGTCCAAAAATATTAGTAAATTGACATTTTCTTTTAAATAAGGACATTTTCTTAGCGAAAGATATTTCCAAGTTATCCAATATTTATTGTTTTGTTAAAAATATTGTTTTGGCGCTACTGTAAATATATCCACGGGGAGAAAAAATAGACATCGTAAGGTATTAACAACCACAACAACATTTTTTTGATGAAAATTTTTTATTCACATATGTTAAACCTTTTGAAGGATAGATGGTAAATTCACGATTGTGTATTAGACACAGTAAACAGATGGTGCAAAAGATGGTTTATTCAGTTGGACGATTCAAAATATTCCTTTGAACCTTCTATGCTGGGTTTTATCTGAGGATTGATTGATAAAGATTAATATTTTTTTGATATATATCGCCAGCGGTTCTTTTCCGAAATGTTTCTACTGCCAGGATATTTATTGCCTTGCACTTTTTACAATTTAATAAAGGGTAGGAAAATCTATCACCTAGCTCACACATCTATTATCAGGCTAAATAGTTTGTTGGTTTAGTGAGTTTTTTTTACTGAAGGGTTACAGATTCGAAACTGCTAGGTAGTTAATGGATTCTGTCCTCGGGTAAGGCACTTGGCGCACTAGACGATTAAATGGATAAATGGGTCATAAAATTAAAAGAAGGTTTAAATTATATGCAATCCAATGTGATAGCCATTGTAACCCGAGAACGTTTTTATTGCAAATTTAAAAGGTAATCTGAAGATTGCTCACGTGATACTGTCACTAGCTTTTCCCATTTAAGTGAATAAAACATGAATAAGCCTAGGTTATCCTTTCCTATTTATACCAGACAAGTTACAGAATCTGCCATTGTTACTCTTTTGGTTATCAGGTGAAGCTCTTTTAAATGTCAAAACTAAACACACTAAATTAGCTGTCGGCAAGTATTTAAAATATTGCTTTTCTAATAAACAAAGTGATATAAAGTATTGTTGCAAATCGTATAAGAGCAGTTTTATTCTCTGTCAACTTACATTTAATACAAGACTTTTATACAATACACCGCAATACAAAAGGCACCTCACATCAATTAGGGGCAAATAAGTACAACAGAAATAAATGTGAACAAAGTTACAGTATCTTATACTTTTCTTTTAACAACTTACAGTTTTCGATCCGGGGGTCCAGCTTGCAGGGCAAACCTCTCCGTGCTTATCAACAAACTGGAAAGCTTGGACTAACCGAAGTACCTCATCCACCGATCTCCCAACTGGGAGGTCGTTTACACTGGCATGCCAGATTGTTCCTTTGTCATCAATTATAAAGAGACCCCTGGGAAAAAATCCAACTTTATACAAACCATTTGCATTTTATAGCGTAGGATGTAATGTAAGTTGGCAGTATACCCAGAAATATATTAATGCATTGAATAAAATTTAAAAATTATAGTGAGAAAATTGAAAAATCATCCGAATACTACATTTCCATAGCCACATTTATAAAAAAAACGCTTATTTGCATACAAGTACTGCAACCTCTCTAATAAGAACCATACTTGTTGCCTGTATGTACACTAACACATATAAATATAATATATATACACACACCTTAATGCTATACCAGCCTTCTCCAGTAAAACACCGTAATCTTTGGACACTGATTTAGTGAGGTCGGATAAAAGTGGAATTTTCATCGGGCCAAGACCTCCTTCTTTCCTGGGTGTGTTAATCCAAGCCAAATGGCTAAAATGGGAGTCAACCGAAACCCCAACTACGGAGGTATCACATTTCTCAAATTCCCCAGATCTTTCGCTGAAGGATATTATTTCGGTGGGACAAACAAATGTACTGCAACAAAAGTTACAATTAATTTACATGCAATTAATTATTTAGTAAAGTAAAAATGCATATTTGAAATTAACTATTTATTTTAATGCGAGTCATTAAGCAAAACTGTTTTTGCTTATTGCTTAACATTGATGTGCTGGTCAATTAGGGTTTATTGTGAGCAACTTAGTCCATGCTTTAACTTGACTAGTAGTCAACCCTAGCAGGCATGAGTTGTCACAAAAATATTTTCTGTGACACACAGAATTCCATAATTTCTTATTGATAACAGTGAGTTAGCCACTTAGGATAGGATATTCATGTTTATCCCCGTGAATGGCAATCGTCATATTACCTCGTGCCCCTCGTCGGGTTACCGGAGCTATTGCAATGTGTTTTCATTTACACTGTCCTTTAATTTAGAAGAACCCATTAATCCGCTGGGTTCAGGCAATGTCCGTTAAGTGCCTTGCCCAAGGACACAACCGACTAGCTAGTGACCAGCTTCATACCTGCACCCTTTCGCCTGAAAGGCGACACACAATACCACCAGACTGACCCGTCAGACACTAGTACACTAAGTACTTACAAATCAAGTGGATAGAAAAATAGAACTAAATATTTTCCAAGATAATCTTTAAGGCAGATCTCCTTGAACTCTCCATTTATAACGGAGGTCCCTTTGAAATCGGGAGCAGGTTGGGTAACAGATGCAACCAGTCTACTGGATGTTGTGATGATGGATTTTCTAGATGTTTGTTGCATGAGTTGGAGCTGGTAAAACAAACAATTTAATATTTTAAAATTTTGGGCAGTCTCTCCTATTTAGCACTTCTGACTCGGTACCTCTAAATACTACAGGACCGCTTGGATTGCATGGAGCGCTTGAATCGCTTACTATACTTCGTAATTACAAAAGCCATGATATTAATGTTAGGGTTGGGATTAAAGTTAGTAATGGGGTTGAGAGCAGTGTTTCAGACAGGGTTAGAATTACTTTCCATAGCAATCTAAGTGATCCAATCGGTCCTGTAGTATTTAGAGGCACCCCTTTCGACACACAGTCAAAAAAATGGGAAGATGCAAATCCCTTCTATGTCCCATTTCTGTAGGATTCTAAACACCTATGTAGGATTATATCCCATATATGTTAAATGATATATTTTCATTTGCACTTAAAAAGTATGTGTTGACTGCAACAAAAGGGAAATAAGACTTTAATTTTAGGATATTCATGTTCATCCCCATAAATAAAATAAATAACTAAAATTATTTGATTCTTCAGATGTATATTTTGGATTGTCACAGCAAGGGATTATCTGCGTGTTGTAATTGAATTAAATAACTACTAATTCACCCGGTTTTCATATTTGTAATGATACTTACACATGATCGTTGACACGCATTGGCGAATAATCTGTTCATTTTAATTTTACTAATTCTGTACACGGCAAGAACGGAATCAAGAATCAAGTAGATAAACCAAGGTCAGCAAGTTTAACGCTAATCGGAGCTTTTGTTTCTATTTCTATGACAAGTGCAATCGACTGTAACGGGATGATAATGAGTAATAACACTGTGGTCGCGTATAGTTTTATGTAGTCTAATTTCTTAAAGTTTAGGATTTTACTTCCGTGATAGTAATGTTTATTTTCTCTCCTAAATAGCTACGAATTAATAGATCCTGTAAGAACATTTGGATACTAACATGAGTTCTTTTAAAGACTTGTAAATGGGTTTTCGCTTCGGCTTAAAATGGGAGTTTTATTTACGAAGCTTATGCAGCTGTTCAGCAATTCTGGTAAATTTGTTTGTCGTTTTATTATTATTGAAAGTAATCAATACTCGTTTCTTAACATTACAGTCTGGATAACCAGTTTGGAAAGAATATTATGTGCACATAGGCTGACAAGATACAAAAACACAATAAACCTCAAAAAATGAAAAAAAGGATTTTACTGTTACTTTCAACCGAAAGGTTAAAGGTCAAACTAGTCGCTAGCTAGCCGGTCGTGTCCGTGCGCAACTTTCTTAACGAACATTGCCTGTACCCAACGGTATTAATGGGTTCTACTTAATTGAAGGAACTGCAATATATCTCCGGTAACGCGACAGTGGCCGCGAGGTGATCTGACAATTTTCCGTGTGTTAACCCCCTTGGTTTTCCCATTCACGTGGATAAACACCCGTATGGAAAGTACGTCACTTTTCGCCGAGATCTCGAGTGTGCACGCATTAAATATTTAAATGTGCAGTGTGTAAACGTCCAAGAGTGCACACTTCAAGTGTGCAAATTATACGTTGTTTATGCTGCCAGCTCACGAGCATGTGTAATATTACCCAAGTGTGCAAAGACACAGGGAAAAAAAACTCGAGTGTGCAGCTGCCGTACTTTCCATACTGGGATAAACATTAATATACTATCCTGGTATCCTATGCCATTAACTCAACATTATGACCCAATGCCAGTAAAAATATAATTTAATCCATGTTTCCAGAGCATAAAGTGATTATTGTTGGACTGGATAATGCTGGCAAGACCACCATTCTATACCAGTTGTAAGTATCAGTGGAAAGTTTATATCTATCCATAGAAACGGTCATAATGACCACATAGTGTCATGCTAAAAGTTTATCCATAATCGTTTAATGTGGCCTAATACAGGGGGAAACTAAAAGTCTAAGGAAATAAGGGAAGAAGAGAACTGCACATTAAAATAAATATTAGGATATTTCGGTTAGGGCTGCGGTTGGTTTTAGGATTAGTTATGGGGTTGAGATTAATGTTTGGAGCAAGTTTAGGATTTGTTTCTATAGTGTAGTGAGCAGTTTCCCTCCTTTCCTCTTTTCCTCCTTTAAGTACCCCCTATGCTGCAAGTATTATCAGTTTTATCACCAACACTCCTCTTTCTTTGATTCAATTATATAGTTCTATTGAAATTTTTTGAAAAAATAATTAGATACACATTTTAAATGTGTGGTTGGTTGAAAATATCAATATTAACCTATGTATTAAGTAAAATTTTATGAAATATTAAGTTGTATACATAGGCATTAATTCAGTGACTCTGATTAATTGGAAAGAAACAGCTTCCAACCTGACCCACTTGTCAAAGTTAAACAAGTAGAAATAACTAAAATGTTGATTAGTAATAATAAAACCATTTAAAATTCTTCCTAGTAATTCTCACCAATTTGCAAAAAATACATTTAGGTTGTTCAAATTTAAACAATGTCTTAACTTGATGTTATATGTTATACAATAAGCGCCTAATGATTCTAATGTGGCTTGATTACATTTTACTCAATATAAATGTGTTTTTTTAAAAGTAATGGCTATATAACTGGATTAAAAATACATATAGGCCTATACGGTACCGGTATGCATAAATGGGGATACACATGACAATGTTATAAATAACCTTTAAACTTTGCTGTTATATTGGTACCCACATTGTTGTATTTTGATATCATTGCACATGCACATAATATAAATGTGGCTTGATATCATGTTCTAGATCAGGTATAGGCAACATAAGGCCCGTGGGCCGTAGCCGGCCTGGTGAAACGATTTTGACCGGCCCGCAGACGTTATCAGACCATACTCTGTATTTTGGCCCTTGCATTTTAAAGTGAATAAGTGTGTAATTAAGATATTGAATACTATTCATGTAATAATCTGGCCCACCAAGGACTTCATTTTACCATATAACCAACTGACTAGAGAAGTTGCCAAACCGTGTTCTAGATTTATTTTTTAAAATAGGAAAATTTACTTCAGGTAAAAAAAGAAAAGCATATAAAGGAATGCACATAACAGCAGTATGGCTCCATTTTTTGAAAAAATGAATATATTTTTGAACATTCATGCATTGGAAAGCTAACTAGGGCATTTATGACAAATTTACTGTAACCATGTTTTCAGTTTATATTTGTAAAATGTTTTTTTAGCGAACTTAAGCTAAGATTTCAGTGCATTTTGGTAAATAAAGGTGAAACATATGCCATCATTTTTTGTTTGTCATGCAATAGGATAAAAAAGAATAATTATGTTTATCCCCGTAAATGGTTAACCACGGGGATTAACACACTGGCAATCGTCAGATCACCTTGTGCTCATTGTCATGTTACTGGTGCTATTACAGTGTGTTGCGTATTAATTACGTTCCTTTAATTTAGTAGAACCCATTATTCCACTGGGTTCAGGCAATGTTCGTTTAGTTGCTCACCCAAAGACACATCTGAAAGCTAGTGTGCAGTTTTGAACCTACAACCATTTAGAAGCTAATCAGGTAATGCGATCTTTTTTCAGCTGTGGGTTAGTATTGATACAAAGTGAAGTAGTATTGATACAAACGCACTAACCAACCCAGCTAATCGCTGTGAGGTAGAATTGATACAAATTAATCCACATCCATCCACTCTCAGTTTAATGAACGAAGTTGTCCACACCTCCCCCACCATTGGAAGCAATGTTGAAGAGATCATTTGTAAGAAGACTCACTTTGTCATGTGGGATATTGGAGGGCAGGAATCACTGCGATCATCATGGGCCACATATTACGCCAACTGTGATGTAAGAGCTTCCAGTATGACTTGTATAGTTATATTATTAATAACATATCACCCGACTTGACCGCTATATCCCGGTTCCATGATAGCTCGGGGCGCTGGAGTAATGGGCCTTCTATGGCCTAAATTTCTGGTCCCAATGGCTATCGTGGACCCGCCCATATTAATGTAAATAACATATCAATTAAGTGTCTGTCATTATATGGTTATATACTAGTATGGTTCTGTTTTTAATAAAATATTATTTAAGTTTCTGATATTGGATAACTGTTAACACACATACATACACACATACACCAACAACAAAAATAATTATTGATTAAAAATCAAAAATATGATCAATAATTTATTTACAGAGTATGTGTGTATGACAAGATGTCAATATTTTCATTCCTATTAGTATTTCACAATTAATTATGCTGTTTAAATCAATTTGTAGTAATTGTTAAATTTCAGTTTGTGATATTGGTGGTGGACAGTACAGACAGAGAGAGACTTCATATTTCGAAGAATGAGCTGTACACTATGTTGCAAAATGAGGTAAGTCTATATTTTAGTACAGGGGTGGGCAACTTCAGATGTGGGGAAATGAAGTCCTTGGTGGGTCGGGTTATTACATCAACAGTATTAAATATCTTAATCACATATTTATTTACTAATGCAAGGGCGGTATTACAGTGTATGGTTAGGAAAAGTAACTTTTTTTCTGGTTAATGGCAATGTGTATGCAGAAAAGTACATTGGTGAATGGTAATTTCAAAAAAGAATTTAGTATTTGAATTAGTAATAACATTTTAGATTGTACAACTCAATTATAAGTTACTAATTTTTTTTTGCATTCTTATTTACAAGTTTAAACAAGGATAAATATGTTATGTTGTGGTTCTTTAATATGAAAATAAGATCAAAAAAGTTATTTCTAACAGTTTCAATCATACTGTAAGCAAGATTTTGTTATTCCAGTCAAATTTCACTCCCTTTATTGTATTAAAAGATGGTTTTATGAGATTTATGATTTCCTATGCTGATTTAACACTTTTCTTTGTTGCTTATATTAGGAATTAAAAAAGTCCCGATTACTGGTGCTTGCCAATAAACAAGATATACGCGGTCGCATGTCGGCTGCTGAGATATCCGAAGAATTGAAGCTCACTTCGTTAAAAGACCACACTTGGCAGATACAAGCTTGTTGTGCACTTTCTGGAGAAGGGTTGGTTATGTTTACTTTGTTTGAATTGTGGTAGTTCCTTACATGGAAAGTCTTGCCTTTTTACACAGGCATATTTATACTTTGAGATACAGTCACATGAAATATACTTTGGATAAATCTTCACTTGATTTCTCTGTGATTGTGACTTAGAAAAGGCACCCTAGGTGACCCTAGAGTCATTGCTCCAAACCAATTTTAGTAGTATGTATACATATTATAGAAAATCTATTAAACACCAATCTACTTTTTTTGGACAACTGTATTAGGACAAGTTATTTAACAGTTACACTGATATATTTTTAGGGTCTTAGAGCCCTATACGTGACAGAGTGGGCAAATTGCCAAATCGCTCTAATCGTAACCCTAAATAACCAAATTCTCTATTAAATCAAGATTATCTCAAAGCCTGGAATGGATGTTGGCCCAGACAGGAAGATAGCATAGATGTGACGTCGAGCCGCAGTGTGGCTATCCTGGCATTCCCTGCATCAAGTGCAGCATGGGAGTAATAGTACATTGGTGCATAGATATTAACATCATATAGGGCGGGGTGTAATATCGTTGATAACTTATTTATTGTTTTTATTTAGGTAATATTTTAAGTGAAAAGTTTTTGGTTAAGATATTGCAAAGGAATCATTTTTGCTTTACGTCTTTATGATGCGAACTTGCACTGTTTGTACGCATTTCTTGTGATAAAGCATAATTTTTTAACTGTAAAAAGTATTTGTTTTTTAGAGCACATATATGCGCCCAATATATGATTAACTCGTGCAACCTGCTCGCAAAATTCATAACTAAAGCTGTGTGTGTGTGTACTGCTATGTGTGTGTGTGTGTGCTTGTGTGTACTGCGATGTGTGTGTGTGTGTGCGTGTGCGTGTGTGTGTGTGCGTCTTGCGATACCTATGTCTTTGTGCCATTTGCATTCAAAAAGTCGTGTTTTTATGTAGCCTAATATGTTTACCTTTTACGTGTCGTTATACTTGGCTCACAATAAACCACACTCACGCTTTATGTTAACTTTACTGCAGGTGCTGCAAAAGAACATAAGACATTTATGTGTATTCTCGTGATTGGGAAAACAAGAGGCTTGATACATGGGCAATTATCAGATCACCTTTCGCCCAGCGTCGAGTTACCGGAATTATTGCAGTGTGTTGTGTATGATTCACACGTTCCTTCCATTTAGTAGAACCCATTATTTCACTGGGTTCAGGCAATATCCATTAAGTGTCTTGCTTAAGGCCATAGCCGACTAGCTAGCGACCAATTTCGAACTTGCAACCTTTCAGCTAAAAGTCGACGCACTAACCCACCAAGCTAATCATTGACTTTCATTCAATGTATTAGTACCCAAGGACACAATCCCACATTAAGTGGTCTTGTTGAGTTTTAAACCCGTCACCTTCCTAATCCTCTGGTATTTGCTACTGCACCGCACGAAGATAAATTTCAAATATATCGCAGCAGTGCCCATTCAAGAATTGTTGTTTTTTAATACGAAAACCGCATAAATATAGCAATATCAAATTATATAATAAGCTCGATATACATATTAACAATTGCACCGGAACTTAAATAAACACAGCAAAGTCTTAAGTCGTTAGTTTGTAACGTCGTCATCGGGAATTTCGGTTTTAACGCGACTGGCAATGTTTGTGACGTCACTAGTCGTGTCGTCATCTTTCGACTCGGGGTGCAAGATTCGTCCCAACTCTTCTATATAGCTTAGCGCCATTTGCAGTGTTTCGTACTTGGATAGTTTTCTGTAAGTAAACAAGGTGGTGAATTTTGCAATTAGAAACAACAGTTTTGGTAAGATTCACAAATAATCCGCAGATTTAATTCGTTACCTTCTTAAAAAAATGTATACATAAAACCATGCCATCTTTATATATGGAACCCTGCTTTAATAGTTCTCGCAAGACAGCTCCCCAGTGTGAAGTTACTTAAGTCATTTCAATGCGTGCATTGTTAACGTATATCCTTGTAGGAGGAAAGCCTTTATGCAAGACACTTTGTGTTTTTGCGTGGGTTATAAAGCTATGCGTGGGTTATTGGTTTGTTTGTGTGCTGGTAGGAGGGAATCCAAGTATGGTAGTCGTTGATAAACCAAAAGATAGCCCCGTGATATTTTAATACACTAAGAACGTTGATACACTAAAAGGATAGCCGTGTTTGATATTATTTAATCAATGCCAATTAGTACCAAACAACATAAAGTACATAAAAACTTGAATCTACATTCAAAATCAAACTTACCGCCGTCGACTAATTGAAGGGACCACTTTCCTTAATGAATCGAACGCCTTGTTCAGCCCTTCCATTCTACGACGTTCCCTCGCGTTTGCCGCTTGTCGTCGCTTTTTGCTGACGCAATTTTGAGGCTGGTGGCCCTCGAAGGTCTGAAATGACAGGAGGACAGTTAGGTCAGTAACGCAGTCGACTTTATATACAAACACCATGCAAATCGTATCCACTGTTTGCGGGTTTGACATCTATCTCAGTTAAATAAGTGATAGATCCGACAAGTTAATTGACACATAACTTAGGGTCGTCGGCCGAAAGATATTGGGTTAATACCAGCCGCCAAGCCGTTAATTGCGACAGGCACAATGAGTAAAAGATGCGACAGGCACAATGTGCAAAGTATTCTGACGATTGCACGTGCTAATACTCCGCGTGTATTTTTTCATTTCTAGAATTAAAGATAAATCCATCTGTTCGAATTTTTATTTCGAGTATTAAATTTACAAAACTATTTTTGTTTATATGATTTTTCAGTGGACTGCCCTTCTCTTATTTAAATTGTTTACTTTTGTTTATTGCCACTTTTTTGAAATTGATAAATTATCAACCTATAAAATGTTTTTACAAGCCTGCATCCATATTTAATTCAATAATGCAAAAATAGTAACAAAGTAACGAATTTTAGATGTCAATTTTGATATAGCAACCACTTCATTATTGATGGACTCATGGTAATTACCGATAATTGCTGCCGAGTGCGCATGCGAGCCGTGGGCACGGGTTGGAAGCGTGCCAGACGTCGCAGTAAACGTAACAATGTCGCCCGTGGTGATTTCGGATTATGGGCGCGGTTGTATACGAATAACAAATGAGTATCAAGATGAAAATCACAAAAGCGACGGCGGCAAAATGCGATTAGTTTAGGAGATTACCAAACAACAGTTTATCAAATTATCGGATTTAATTAATTACCATTGTAACATGTAGTTACGTAGCGCTAATCTTAATGTGTCTTCTAACCGAGAATTTTATTTGTTTAATAAAATTAAACGATAACCGCCATATAAAAATCTACACATTTTAGACCCGTTCAGCTTGATCCAATATTTTTTACTTTTCATATTCTTGCACCTTTAGTTATTCAGGATGCCATTTTTAATGCTTTTTTGTTTCTTACAGTATGTTGTTTTGTTTTTTTGTCTTAACTAACTTGTAACGATTTCTGAATATGGCAATTTCAAAGGTTAAACCTATAGTAAATGCAATGCATCGTAGCTCAGCAGGGTAACGCAGTCGACTGATATATACACAATGCAAAACGTATCCAGTGCTTCTGGATTTGACACTGATCTTAGTAAAAAATATGATATATCACAAGAGTTTGACGAATGATAACGAAAAATAGCCGGTTTTAAAATAAGGAAAAAGACGATATCTTGGAAATCGTCATATCACCAAATATAATTTTTTTCACGGACACATCAGCCTGCTAGCTATATTACAACATAAACTTACGCCGTAGGACATCAGCGCATATTCGTTGCCCTGTATCACGTGAGGGTCTATCCCGGGTTGCGCCACCTCCGGCTTTGACGGCTCATGGATTGACCACGCAACTTCCGGTGAGAACGCTGTACTTAGATCACCCGGATAGTTTCGTAGTTGGGGGAATCCCCTTGTAACTTGGGGTCCATCGTCCCATCTGACCAGTTGAGATTCGGATGACGTAGTTTCCAATTCTACGTCATCATTGACGTCACGAGAATTGGGGATTACGTCACGGCGTTGTAATAAAGACATGACGGAGGAGAGAGGGGGTACAGCCCCGTATAGTTCTGACCCATCAGTATCGGTTGTCCTTTTCACGTTGTTGTTATTATTGTTGTTGAAATTTCGACTACTAGGACGACTCCTCGATAGTTTATTCGAGTTTTCAATTTCGAGCCACATCACATCTTCTAAACCGAGCACCTCAAAAACCATGTTTTGTCACTTGTCGTTTAAACTAAAATTTACTTAAAAGCTGATCCAAAAAAAGCGAAATCGTTAGATATACAACCATTTAAA
Organism: Ciona savignyi; assembly: GCA_000149265.1. Classification (NCBI taxonomy): domain Eukaryota; kingdom Metazoa; phylum Chordata; class Ascidiacea; order Phlebobranchia; family Cionidae; genus Ciona; species Ciona savignyi. Next base: position 385,959 of record CH003364.1, read on the forward strand.
ATTGGTTACGGTCCATTATTATATTATAAATGCCTAACTTAACGCCGTATACTGTTTGTTTGTCTTTTTAATTATTTGCAGCAGGCACCCCAAAACTCCTTTCCCTTATTAACCCTCTATATATAAACCCCGACTGATACCTAAATCTAACATAACTCAACTTGGTTTATTTTACTCATACCTTCACCCCTAAAAATATCCAAATTATGACCTCAAAACAGTTTTCGCGACATCTTGAAACACAGTCTAAAGTTTTATAAGACGATGTAGAGCTGATTATAAGTTAACCTTTGAATCCCCGAATTCTGGCATTTAAACGACAGCAGTTACACCGTGCCGCCTTTTCAACAGACAATTAGCGAAAAAAGGGGATAAGATGCGTTTCAATATTTAATGAGTTCCGTCGAAACAGGATAATTGTTCCTGCAATTTCTTAGTGGCTTTGTCTTCGCTACACCTTGTTAGCTATATACGAAATGCGATTTCCTTTGTTAAAATTGAAAAATTCGCTTCGACTCAAACGATTTGATTTTTGGTACCTTTTTTAAGCCAGGGAAAATTATATTTTAATTCTCAGTTTAATTTTTGTGATTATTTTTGCATTTTTATTTTTTTATTTATAGTCCTAAAACTTCACTGGGCCAACATATCTTCGTAGACAATTTTTAAGAAAAATGTTTAACTTTTCTTAATACGCCCAACTCATTCATTACATCCATATGGGAGGTATTTAGGTACACCGACCGCTATTATGCTGTGACGGAGTTTAAAAGACGCTTTGCAATCGTAGCTTTAAACCCGTCTTGAATAAATAATTCAACTAATTCATTAAATATAGATCAGAAGAAAAACATGAACTTAAATATTCATTCGGCCATTTAAACCCGATCTCGGCATAATCTTGCTCGTTTGAAAAATGCAAAACGTAGTCTTACGTCATCTTAAACCTACACATGGCCTTTTAACTTAAATAGCTAAATTACTTGTGTAATCGAATCAGCTGATATAATCGAATTTGCTTGTGTTACCAAGGAAAAGTGTAATCGATTGCCTTCGAGTTGCGACTTTCCATATTAAGATGTTACTAAATATAAGGCATTTTCTATAATTGGTCGATAAATTGGACATTTTTGGCTTTTTTTCGATCTGGTGTCGATAACTGACCACAATCGTGAACGGTGTCCAGCTGTAGTAATCTAAGGATAGATGATAGTAATTAAATCCCAAAGCCGGTAAATTTATTTTGAACATTAAAATTGAATAAACACTCTTGAACCACTTCCATAACCCGACAATGGGACCGAAATATATTAAGTTTCCATAAAATCTGTTTATCAAATAATTGGCCGTGTTAAATCCGTTGTTTTTTGTGTTTTTTTTTACCAAGCGAAGTTTCGAACCCATGATGGGCTCTTCACCAGGACCGTTTTTTGTATAAGAGTCGGTATATGTGTCGGCGTTAACCATTCGGCCGCACGGTTGAGGATCTCGTGATTTTGTTTTTTATAACAATAAAAAAATGTTTCAATTCTGAAAATATGTCTTCTTGGTCAAATCCAGGGTATATGGTATCACAAATCCCCAAATTTTAACCCTTTAAATAGAATACGCTCTTTTAGTTGAAGCAGGGACAGGTATCAGGTTTCTTGGAGACATGATATCGTTGCTATTGTAGGACCGCTAATCACTTTACAATTTCGTATGATACGGGTGGTTGGAAATGTTAAGTTATGGGTCCTTTACTATGAATTGCTGATTAAAACAAAAGGGGAATAGGCATATTCATTTGTACATACGATGCTGGAAATTGAGAGGAAATTAGATAGTTCTGATCATGTGAATTTGAAAGAAACTTTTAATAAGTCAAGGGATATCACGACCACTGCCCGGGCGACGCAATATGATTCAAACGTCTGCACGCCACAGTTACGAGGCAGGGTTGTGAATCTAAAAAGTCAGAAAAACCAGTCGTCAGTTTCGTCGGAAGTCGGATTACTGGTAAGACCACTGGTTGCTCCGATCGGCCCTCGGCCAAGCGAAAACCCGACAAATCAAGGTGCTAATAGCGGGGAAGGAACGAGGCAGAATTACCTTTCCAAGCAAAATCGACCACCACCGACTGCCCCAAGTTGCAGTCCGGTTGAACACGGGTAAGATCTTGTTTTCTGGAAACCGTCAAAGATCCAAAGCTAACAAGACATCTGTTATCCAACGATAATCTTACCGTGTAACCAGGTCTACCAGTGGGAGTTTTTAACTTAAGCTATAAAGGGCAAAGTAACAAAACATCTCGGGCTTTTAAATGCTGTATGGCACGTCAGTGACGACAGTCGCTGATGATACTATTGTATAAGCTTTTCGGTTACGTTTTTACCAGCCCTAGTTTAATTCAGAATTTTCAGCCCGGCCACTCGGCCTTTTGTAGTGGTCAGCTGGCCTTTATGAGCTGCTTCAACCATCCGAAAATACACGTATCAGCCATAATCCTTCGCGCAGTAACCTTTTATTAAATATTTCCGACCCTGTTGGTTACAAGAGGTAAAAGGAAATCCTTTTTTGTTAATTACATTTGTACGAAATACAGTGGATTGGATATGTCCACTCTAACAAGAGATGTTGGGAACCTATCACTGCCAAAGTTGACCGGGAAATCCACGAAAACAACCGAATACCAAGATTTGGAACGAGATGAAGCTGCCGGTCCTCGCTTTCCAGGTTTTCAAATAATTAAAAAATGTCTAAAGTTAAGATTGTAATATATTCGGAATTGGATATTTCTTGAGGTGATCATAGCAGAGCGCAAAATCGTCTTTCGCACACGGATATATTAATGAACCAACCATTCTCCCCCAACTGATAGCTACAGGTTTTCAAGTTATTTTTGTTCACTGGTTAAAAAATAGCTTTAACCCAATTTATTCTGCAAATGTTAATGCAACAGGTTTGCCTGTTTTGGGTAACAAATTTAATTGAAACGAGGTTCCGGAGTTGACAGGCATACCCAAAATTTTGACGTCAATTCTCGAGTAGTCTCTTCCTTCTTTTGCTTTTAATTTAAGTAAAAGTTTTAGTAAGCCTGCTGCCTTTAAATCAATCATCCCAACAGAGTTTAAATGCATAAACCATCCATATCCAACTAACAATTGTTTAGAATTCGCTAGAGAACCCAGCAGAGAGAAATCTCGAGGGGGGCTTGCACCATATTTCGTTCGAAGTAACCTCCACGATGTTGAGCGTCTTCCAGCAATTCATCCACACGTTTGGGTGAGTTGTCAATCTCAATTGCTAGCACCACCAACTTTCGAGCTGTTAAAAATATTTAAAATATGCCTGGTACATCGAGCCGTCCAGTTTTAGAAACAGGGCCAGGGGAATCAGTTTTATTTTAGTTTATTCATTTTTCCCCAGTATTTTATAATTGCAAATTAGTTATATCACGGCATAGGAACAGGACAAGACGGCAAAACAAACAGGCATTAAAACACGATATTTAAAAAATCGAATATAGCTAAAAAAATAGTGGGCGCGACCGGCAAACCTTGACAAAAACAATACTGTTTAAACAAAAATTAATTAAGACGACATAAGAATTATGTATTAGCTTTGTTACTTGTGTCGGCCTGTTTTTGTTAGTGATAATCACTCACACACAGCAAACAAGCCATATAATACGATAGTTCTTTTACTAAAGTTATTGCAGACAGTGTTTTTATCGTGAAAACAAAAAATAAACTAAACTGACCAAAAAGTTGAGAGAAACATTGCTTTATTTTTTGTTCTACCCGATTTAACAATAACACATTTCTGTAGTGAACTATAGGTTCGACCCCTATAGATAATAATATCAAAGTTTAAAACTCTGTTGCATTTTGTTGTTTTTCTCAACTTAAACTGAGTGGTTACCAAATATTAAGACACTAGTGTTAAGCATTATTTTGTATGTATAAATGTAGTGAACATGAATAAACTGTGTACATTTTCCTGTTTAATTCTGTGCTTATTGTCTCGCATTTGCTGTTATAAGGAATCGAAATACCGGTGTGTTATTATAATCGGAATATCAAAAGTTAATTGCCATGTTTATGCAACAACCCCCTCCCCTTTGAAGCGACGGCTCAATGGAATCTGTGTAGCTGTAAACATTCGTCCTTCATAGCAAACAATGGGTATTATGTCACCTCTGCTTCACTGGGCGTTCATTGGCCAACACACCAGCGCCTGCTGTAACAAAGCACTATTGTCTTTTTACACGGATTGAACTTTGTAGACCGCGCGGCGTGTGCGCGTATACTTGTGTAGTGATCCTAAGCCTATATTGAGGACCTCTGTCAAAACTAACCACGACCGATATCTGCTCCAAAACACCAGAATAAAAAAAATTGCAAGGGAAGGTTTATCGTCGATTATATGATTATTAAACCGCCCATAGCTGTACTACATTTATAATCCGTCATATGTACCTTATTTACCGTTAGACTCAATTAGTTTAAAACAATACCCCAAAAAGCCGCAATAAAAAAGTATTGCTAAATATATTGTAGATAATAAGCTTTGAATGAACAACTTTAGTATAGGATTTACACAACGATATAGTAATCGTTTGGTCGTAGCGTCGTCTCTGTTGTGTTGCTCAATCTGTGTTCCGTAAAATTTTACAAGCGTGTCGTAGTGAATAGGCTCTTTAAGTCCAATTTTTTTTTCTATTTTAAAAAGGTTAATAATGATGCAGTATTGGTGTTTTGTTTGTCGGAATGAGATCGCTTATTGCTTGTCGGATCGAGAAAATAGTATAGTTTATAGAAGGGGTCGGCAACCTGCGGCTCTTTACACACTGTTGCGGCTGTTATAAATTTTATTGCTGCTGTAGCGAGCGCTTAATAATTTTAATACCCATGCATAAGTGAAACAAACACGAGAACACTCGCTTCTTTATGTCGCACAGTTTTAACCTTTTATTGAAAATTTGGCTCCAGTGCTTTTTAATTTGTGGAAGATCGGTTAAAATGGCTCTTCGAGTGCAAAAGGTTGCCGACCCCTGGTTTATGGTCACCAGACATTCTTAAAAAGGTTAAAATCACGGTAGTAGTGATAGTTCCCAGTCCAGTTAGGGTTCTCGGGCAAGGCACCAATAGAACGTTGCCTCGCTTCAGTCAAGTCAAATAGATACTTCCAATAAACCGTCTTTTGGCTTTTTAACTATATTGTAGTCCGCTATGGTTTTATGGACCTTGTATATACATATTGGAGTCGTCTACCTTTAGCACTTTTTTAAAGCGCCATTTTAACCAAAATTTAAAAAAAAAATTAAAATGGTCTTTTTTGTTCCAGTGCCGTAATTGCTTCATTTGCCATAATTTATTACTGTGGCAAAAAATAAATAAAACTAAACTAAAATATCCACTGCAGAGTTCGCGTGAAGAGAAACGAGTCGATTATCGCGGGTTCGTGTCAGCGCCTCCTATGACCGCATCAAGGCCTGGGACGGTGCGCAGTCCATCCAGACTCAACACAACGGCCCACAAACGAGACGTCCCGAAAATCGCCCAAGAACCACCGAATGAATGCTGGAGATGCGCGCTACACATGGAACATTCGAAATGCGAAACGACAAAATATATCAGGTTTGAATGCTCAACAGTTTTAACTTTTGCAATTGGTGAAGCAAAGGATTAATTGTACATGCTTGCTTTGAGTTCTCATTCAAGACTAGTGCTCCGCAACCTTTTTTACTCGAGGCATATTAAGAAACGTACTAAATTAGACGGCACATTGCAGTCAAAATTGTACAATGGAAAGTTTTTTTGACAAGCTTATACATTTGATATTATGTTAGCGAAGTGTCTGATACCCGATAAAAAACTAATAACGTATTCTGCTACAGGATCGGCGGTGGGTTCCGGCACAGCTACTGGTTCGTGAGACAACTCATCGAGCAAGCCAAGGAAGAGGAAGAGAAACAACTCGCTCTCATTCGTCGGGAACAAAGGGCAATCTTCACAGAGAAACTCGCTTGGCGAGTCGGCAAGGATGGCAAACGTAAGTTATATATCCACCAGCACTTGGTAGATAGTTTAGTTCGGGAAAAGGTGTCTGCAACCTTTTGAATGGAGTGTGCCAGTTTATGCATAAAATCATTATAAAAGGAACGGTGTATATTGTCAACTCCCTAATTTGAATGTTAGTAATTAAAACTATTAATTTTGTGCAGCGTAGACAGTTTAAGTTTGCACATGCTTAGAGTATAGATTTTGTGTGTGTTTTGAATCACCCGGAATAAAAAAAAACGTCTGATGCATACACAACTTACAGCAAAAAGCTCCGGTAACCCGGCGGTGGTCGCGAGGTGATCTGACAATTGACTGTGTGATAACGACCATTGCGTTTTCCAATTCACGGGCATAAACATGAATATTATATTCTCTTATTTTATGATAAGCTGAAAACATTGCCTTTTGTACTATACATCATCTCGTATTGCGACATGAGAAATCTTCAAAATGTGTAAGACTTGTAACCTATATGAAACAATTGGTCAAAACTTCGTCATTGGTTTCCTATCGGTTTAAATTCGATATTTCAGACGATTTAAAATTACACATCCTATACACGCTTGTCCACCGTAATTAACATTAGCTGACCAAATTTCTTTTGATCAGTGAATGGGGCGTTGCGTTTGCCGGGGTTAGGGGTTAGTATATACTATTTACGAAAGGCATTATTACACTGTCATAATTCAGATTACCGCGCGGCATTTATCATGTTTACTTTTTATATTGTAGTGTAGAGTTTATACATTGCAAGGTAGAGTTTATATATTATAGTGTAGGGTTTACATATTATAGTGTAGACTTTATATATTGTAGTGCAGGGGTCGGAAACCAAAACTATTTTCGAAATAAACGGAAACAACGAGGTGCGAGATAAAGACGCGTGTGTTCCACTATTTGTTTCACTTTTATGCATGGGTATAAAATTTATTAAGCGCTCGCTATACAGTGGCAATTAACTTAATAAGAGCCCCAGGAGGGTGAAGGATATTATTATTGATTCCAGTTTCAAGCCCATTATGGGCTCGTCACTAGGACCGTTTTTTTAAGAGTCGGTATATGTATCGGTCGCATTAACCATTCGGCCACACGGCCATACAGAAGGATGAAAGACCCGCATGCGACTCCGGAGCCGTAGGTTACTGACCCCTAGTGCAATGTAAAGCGTAATTCCCAATGGCCAATAGTAGTTAAGAGGTATTTATTCGTAATCTTCCACGCAGGGGAAAGACGGATCAAAACATTCGTGCGGACAAAGAGTGGTCGTCGAATAGAGAAGTATCAGTTCGTATCGGAAGATGTTTATAAAGACCTTATTGAGATGAACGCGGCTGGAGATAGGGCCACCGATTCGGCGAAGCGAAGAATGAAACAGAAGTTGGCCGAATCATTGGGACTCGATGTAGCTATATTTATTTTTTAATGCTATATATTCGGAAAACTAATTAAACTAAAGTATGAAATGGGAATGGAGATAAACTTCACAATAAAGTAAAGGCGAGTTCTCCATATATAAGCCTAACTCCCGAACCTCCTACTGTCCCTTCCTTTAGTGTACACTTTTTGTTAATAGCTTTGTTTGGTGTAGAATAGAATAATTATGTTTATCCCCGTGAAGAGGAAAACCAAACGGCTAACACACTGACAATCGTCATACTACCTTGCACCCACCGTCAGGTTACCGGAAGTATTGCAGTGTGTTCTGTATGATTCATAACTTTATTTAATTTGGTGGAACCCCTTATGCATTGTCCGTTAAGTGCATTGTCCAAGGACCAAACGAACTAGCTAGCGAACCGTTTCAAACCTAAAACCCTTCGGCTGAAAGGCGACGCACTAACCGACCAAGCTAATCGGTTGGATGTAGCTGCTAACATTTTGCAGGGTGTGCTGTAGGCGTCTACTATGGGGCAACGTTTTAGTATTTTGACCCCCGTATATGACGTGTATTTTAGCCGGATGACGCAGATCTTCTTGATACTTGGGATGCGCAGTCGACTGGAGCTGAGAATGTTGCTCTTGATGAAGACGGGAATCCTTTGCTGGATGAAACCGGTGATCTTATCCGATATGATGACGTCGAAAAGATTAAGGTGATGTGTGTGAAATAGCAAGGTGCATTGGGCTAATTCAGGTGTCGGCAACCTGTGTCTCTTTCATTCTTCTGATGCTCTTATTAATTTTATTGCAACTAAAGCAAGCGCCTAATAAGTTAAATACCCATGCACAAGAACATTTGCGTTTTTATCTTACGTAGTTTTGCGATTCCCTGTGATTTTAATTTTGTGAAATATCGGTTAAAATGGCTCTTTAAGTGCAAAAGTTTGCCGACCCCTGGGCTAATTCAATTACGTTGGAATGACGATTGTGTGGAGATAATGACGTTGTGTTAGAACAATGTCATTGTTTTGACATAATTACTTGTGCTAGGTTTAAGCTCTTTATTACACACAACGCTATAATTACATTGTACTAAACAGTACACTTGGCTAAAACTATGCTGGTATTTCAGAATTTTTCCCGGGGTTAAAAAATGTATAGGGTCATAACGCGAGATTTGAAAGAATGCCATGTGCCTGAAGGATTTTCTGGGCTGATGCACTGTGTTTTATAAAATATTCTTAGTTTTGTTTAACCCAACGACTAGATACCGACCAGTTACACTTGTGTAACCCATGAGCTTCGACTAAATCGTTTTGGATTTTACCCATTAGCTGAGTCACAGATTTTTCTAGCACCTAATTAATTTGACTGATTGGTTTTTATGACCCCTTACATGTAAGCAAAGGTGCTAACCAGGAAGGTGCATGGTTCAATCTTTAACCAAGGGGATAATAATGAATACACCTATCGCATACTAGATTATCTAAAATATTTGGGACTGAATTTCAGAAAGCCAAGGAGCGATCACGAAGGAAAAAAGATGGCGACGAGAGCTATTCAGAAAATGATAGCGAGAGGGCCGACAGTGGTCTCGCGTTTAGTGATAACGAGGCCCGGGAACGGCGGAGACGACGGAGAGGGTTTATCGGGAGTGACGGAAGTGATGTCGATAGCGACACCGGAAGAGGCAGAGGTGGGAAGGCTAGCAATCGCGACGTCAGTCAAGCCGAGAAATGGGATGACGGTGACGATTATTCCGACGGTGGGACGCGCGGAAAAGTCGGAAAGAAGAAAGTCAGGGAAGGACGAGATTCAGTTGGTTCCGACTATGAGAGTTTGACCGGAGGTAAGGCAGGTGGGCGGAAAAAACGTGGAGATAAGCACCGCGCCGGAAGTGACGATGATTCTGGCAGCGACATCGGCGGAGGGTCGAAAAAGACAAAGCGTCGTGGGAACAAAGGGAAAGATGGCGACGACCTAGATTCCGAGGGTTCTTACACTGATGGCGGGAAGAAGGGTAAACGGGGGAAAGGGAGGAAAAATAAAACTGGCGATGAAGGCAGCGATGGAAGTTATAACAGCCGTGATGGTTCGCGACGCCATGGAAGAAAGAAGGGCAAAGGTAAAGGAAAGGGAAAGGGTGGTGCCGATGATGACAGTGATAGCGATGATTCTAGACCGACTGGTAAAAAGAAGGGAAGGAGAAAGGGCCGTGTTGGCTCTGCTACTGGTTCCGATTTAGAATCTGGTTCTGAAGTAAGAGATCGAAAGCATAAAAGCAGGCGGAAGAAAAATGCACAGGGGTCGGATGGTTCTGAATCTGATGATGAGGTCAGGGGTGGAAAAACTCGACGCCGGAAGAAGAAGCATCATGCGGATGGGGATTCGGAATCTGATGATGCTCAAAGCGGAGGTGGAGGTGGTGATGGGAGGCGGAAAGGAAAGGGTCGGAAACATCGGGAAAGGGGGCAAAGTTCGGATAGCGACACTGAAGGTGCCACCACCGACGGAGGGCGAAGGCGCCGTGGTGCTGGTAGAAGTCGGAGGAGGCGCGGAAGTTCCGCCGGAAGTGACGTCAGCGATTACGATGATAGGAAAGATCGAAAAAAGAAGCATCGAAGTCGGCGTCACCGTGATGAAGACGGGGATTATAGTAGCGCGGACGATTCCGCTGGTTCCGGGGAGAAAAGAAGGCACCGGTCTAAACATCGACGTCGCAGGAAAGATGGCGACGGCTCTGACAGCGGTGCCAGCTCACAATCCGGCTCTTCCTACCGGGGAAAGCGAAAAGATAAAAAGCGACGACACAGGAACAAAAAGGGTCACCGTCGAGACTCATACAGCGACGACAGTCAGTCAGATCCCGTGGATGAGACGGGAAAGAAGAAGCATCAAAAACGTCGCGGATCTAGAAGCCGCCGTCGTCGCTCTAGAAGGGACCGAGATGATTCGCAATCGGACGAGTCTTACGATTCAAGAGATTCGCGTTATTCGGATGAAAGCGGCGAGCATAAGAGGAAGCGACGTCATCGTAAGAAGCACGGAAAGAGTCGACGTCATCGCAGCAGAAGATCAGGAAGCGATTACAGCAGTGATGACCGAAGTAGCGACGGTGAGATCTCAAGCACTTGTATTGCGTCCTTTGTGCAACACTGGTTTCACTGTTGCATGTAACCGTCATAAACGCCCTAATCTCGGTTTGACTGACAGGTTGTGAGTTGCTGATTAACTAACAAATAGATAACTAGCCGTATAATTGAACCGCAACTAATGCAAAAGGTTTGTACTACCTTCCACCCGCAGGAGGGCGCCGCCGACGTCGCCGACACAGGCGCCGAAGTTACGATAGTGACGAGAGTGGGACGATCGATAGTGGAGCGGACGCCGAGAGTCGAAAGCATCGGCGTCGCAGACACAGAAGAAGAAGGTAGAGTATTTGGAATTTCTGGGCGCGGGTTGCAATTTTTTTTTCGGTGACATTTTATTAAGAATATACGACACAACAGTACGGAAAAAAGTGTACAACAGAACAATGTGTGGACCGGCAGCAGCCGAACGGCCGAATGTCTAAGAAAAAGGTTATTCACATGTAAATAGTTAAACAGATGCCCACTTGGCTCAGGTTGTAATTCCCTGCATAGAGACCTTATACTTGTATGTTACGTCTTCCTGCGGCGCCTACTAAACCAGACGTAACACAATACAGGACTCGTCACAAAACGCGCAACTCCAGCAATATCAAGACGTTATTCCAACTCCAAAACTTGTATTCCACTTTTACGTTAGGATATTACTAAAATTTGCGTTTTAACTTGATATTACAATTTAATGCATCGATACCTTAACTTGATATTACAATTTAATGCATAGATACCTTAACTTGTACGGTAGTGTGGCCAAATGGTTAACGCGACCGATACATATATTGAATTACATAGGAAAAATCTGCCTTGGTATCGAGCTCATCATGGGTTTAAAATTGATCCCAGTAAAAAATAGATACCCTAACTTATACAATTCATTGCACAGAAACTTTAATCTTTAATTAAAATTCACTGCATATAGGAAACTTAACTTATTCTTACTATTCACTATAAAGGGACCTTGATTAGTTTTATTTCATAATATTTTTGAATAAAGAATCAGTAACCTGATATTTAAGTTACGTACGGGAAAAAAACAGGAATACCCTATATTCTATTTAAGTTGTATATTTAATAGTTATATTCACTTTCACCAGTTTAGCTGTGGGCCTTAAAGATTTCTCAAAATCAGTGTTTACAACAAATTGCAAAAAAACAAGATATATTTATACACTTTATGTAAAAGCCTTATTTAGAAAGTACTTCATGTACGAATGTGTTCCGTTGGAAAACTGTTAAATTTAAATACAACCCTTCAGAAGCAGAAGTGATTCCGAATCAAGTAGAGATAGCAGGTCAGAGACTAGTGGTGGACATCGGCGACGACGTCGTCATAGGAGACGAAAATCTCGGCACAGTGATGATTCGGAGTATAGTTCTGATTCTAGAGATAGCGTGGTAAGAGATTTAAGTGTGAATGTGTATGTTTGTCTTCCTAGCGGGGAACCGCAGGGCGCGAGAAACTAAGGTTTATATACAAGATATATGTGTGTCGCGGTTTAACGGATATCCCCTGAACCTTAATGGGTTCTACTGAATTAAAGGAGCGCCTAAATCATATTTAACACACAACAATAGCTCAGGTTGAAGATTTACCGATTGCCCGTGTGTAAACCCCGTTGGATCTCCTATTCACGGGAATAAACATAAATATCGCTCTGTACCATGGACCCACATTCGGGTTATCTGACAATAATTTAAATTACCTGTTGATCATAAGTTATCATTGAGGACCTCATGTTAAGAAAATATTTTTTTTAAAACCAATAAAAATAAACTAAACTATTCCAGCACCGACGAGGCAAGCACCGACGACGCGGGAGACATCGTAGACATTCAAGCTCTGACGATTCAGATTCCACGTCACGAAGCAGAAGCAGAGGACGACATAAGAAACACAGGAAGGGCAAGAAGCACCATCGACGTCATAGCTCTGATAGCTCCTCTAGTGATAGGTTTGTGAAGAACCGTACGCTTAACTTGGTCGGAAGGTTTCTGCCCATAAAACGTTAAAAACGTTGGTACCGAATTCGAATCATGGCTCAGTGAATCAAATCTAGTAAAAGATACAGTAATTTCGAATTCAAAATTCAAGTATGGTACCTAGTGATCATATATACGGAATTATAAAAATGAACTTTAGTGGGGACTCCAGTGATTTATAATCGGATCTTGATCTTCTACAATGTAAATAAGATAAAGAAATTGTGGGTTCAAAATTGGGTCAAACATGATTTAAATCGGATATATAGTGATCCGGCGTTCGAAATTAGACGAGTAAAGACTGAGCCAAATGTGTGACCCATGCATACTTGGTTTCAAACCGTGCTGACCTAATTTACAGTACGGTCGTGTGGCCGAATAGTTAACGCGACCGATACATATGCCAAATATATAAAAAAACACTGTAAGTGACGAGCCCAGCATGGGTTCGAACCTTAACCCGGTAAAAAATATAAAATAAACTAAAAAACTAATTTACAGAAGTCGACATAGGCGGAGAAGGCGTCGCCGCCGTAGCTACAGTTCCTCGTCATACACCACGTCATCAAGTGATGATTCTGGTTCGCGACGCAGACACAAAGACAGGAGAAGACGCCATAAACGTGGGTTTGACAATACCTTTAGTGATTGGGGTAATAACCAGCGATTATCATCAGGTAGGGACGACGATTCCGACAGTGATAGCAGTGATGATCGTTACGACCGGCGAAGAGGAAGAAAAAAAGATGGCGGTCGAAGACGTAGGATGAAACCATAGATTATTTACTTTTATATATATTGGAACCTATTCTTCGACTGTGTACAATATGGTCTTATATGATAGTTTATTCATGTTTATCCCTACATGTGAATGGGAAAACAAAAGGGGCGTTATTTACGGGAAATCGTCAGATTACATCGCGCCCACCCTCGGATTACCATAGCTTTAATTTTTATCCATTAAATTCAACATTTATCCATTGAGTTCAACATTTATCCATTGAGTTTAACATTTATCCATTGGGTTCATACTCATACCAACACACTCATACCAATGTAGGCTGCAAGAAGAAATAGACATGGGTTAGATGATAAAACAAACTAATAAACATCCAAATTGGAATTCCTTTATGATTTATCTTGGGAAAAGCGTTAATACGCACTTATAGTGGATTATGAAACGATAACCATCTATAAATCCTCTCATGTAGATTTCTCTCCTACCATTATACAATTGTCTATCTATACTTACACGATATTGCTATCTTCAGATCGGCGACGTCGTTACTCCACTAGCACAGAAGAAAGTTCGGCCGGAGATGAGAAACCATCGCGAAGAAGAGACAAGAATAGACGTCATCGGTTCGATATTTACTAACAAACACTCAGTATTTATAAGTAATCGAATTATTTCTGTATAGACGAAGGAGTTATTCCGATTCCGACAGTGACGATTCCTACGACAGCCGGCGACGCGACAAGAGGAAGAAGAAGAAGCCGCCTCGTCCTCCAAGCACCGATTCGAGCTCCTTAAGTTCGGAGGAACCGCCAGAACGTCTGGCGAAGATGTCAAAGAAGGAGAGAAAAGCTTATGAGAAGAGAAGAAGGGATAAAGAAGAGCGCGCAGAAAGAAGGCAACAACAGAGAGAGGAATATGAACGTTATGTTGAGAAGAAGGAGAAACGAAAGCAGAGGTTAGTTAGTCAAGTGTTCACGGATGTGTTTGGTGCCATTTCACAGGGTTGTGATCAGACCTGATACACGGGTAGGATAGGGTTGGAATTTTGTCTTTATCTCCGTAAATGGGAAATCAAGGGGGTTAACACACGGGAGGTAACATTACCTCGCTTCCACCGTCGGGTTACCGGAGCTATTGCAGTGTGCTGTATATGACTAAAATGTTCATTCAATGTAGTAGAACCCATCTTTCCACTGGGTTTAGGCAATGTCCGTATATGACTCAAATGTTCATTCAATGTAGTAGAACCCATCTTTCCACTGGGTTTAGGCAATGTCCGTTAGTGCGACGCCTTTCACCCGAACGGTTGTATACGGTTCAAAAGTGGTCACTAGCGGGTCGGTTGTCTCCTTGGGCAAGACACTTAACGGATGTCAAATTTAAGTGACGTCCCAACCATTTACAAAACGTTGTAATCGCTCCGGTAACCCGGTGGTGGACACGAGATGAACTGACAATTTCCCGTGTTTTAACGCCCCTCGCGTTTCTCCTATTCACGATAAAACAAGAAAATCCTATATCGCAGGAGAAGAGAACGAGGTGAACCAGACGAATCGAGTTCAGATGAAGACTGGGGCGACGGAAGAACAGCTGTGAAGTATGACAAGGGAAGTCGTAGAAAGATTCTGGACAAAAATCGGAAAACAGATGATCGAGACATCGGTTATGACGACCCGTGAGCAGTTGTTAAGTTTACTCTTGTCTGTGGGTTTGGCCTGGTCGATTAGTGCGTCGACTTTCAGCCGAAGGGTTGCCGGGTGGAAATTGGTCGCTGGCGAGTCGGTTTGTGTTGTTGGGCAAAGCACTTGACGGACATTTCCTAAACTCAGAGGAATGATGGGTTCTACTCAATTAAAAGAACGTCGTAATCTTACACGCCACACTGCAATTGCTTCGGCAACTTGACGGTGGGCACGAGGTGATCTGACGATTGCCTGTATATTAACGTATCTAGCGTTTTCCCATTCACGAGAATTAACATAAATATTCTATCCTATCCCTATCCTATTCTTTTCAGCATTGGAAACCACGACAGTCAATATACCACTAATAGGCCGTATAGCTAGATTGTGTAGTTGCGTTGTTAGAGGTGAGGTATTGAAATACGTTGGCTATATTTGATACACTGCAAGTTTTGGGAAATTATCGTTTCTTTCAATGATTATATTTTTAATTCGTGATATTCGGTTATATTTGCAAAGTAAGCTACACAAAAAAATAAAAATACATTATGATAAAGACGTCAAATACAAAATCATTTTTTTGATAAAACGATCATGATTTGAATACCTTTTCATTCCCAGGGACGACCCATGGAAAAAGAAATCCCACCGGAAAGATAAAAAGAAATCCCGGTCAAAGAAAGGACACGACTCCGAACCGGATTCCACTGATTCGTCGGACGATTTTGACATTTCCGATCCATTTAGAGTTAAAAAGAAAAAAGAAAAGAAAGAGAAGAGAAAGGGCAAGGGTTGGTATTGTGTTATGTTTTATGCTTCTACTCGTATAATAAATGCTTATTTAAGCTACGATGTCAATTATATGCTATACGGCTGATTATTCAGATATTTCCAGTTATTAGCATATCGATGTCACAGTCTCTACTTTACCAACCACATACTTAGGCTATGTCGACACAGGCACAGGTTTTATACATACATCTGTAAACTACAAATTCCTGCAAAATTGTAGTAATAGTTTGGTATGTCGTTATTAAAAAGAGCAACAACGAAAGTGTGCAGTTATATAGGCCTAGTTATATAAAAGGTGCTCTGTTAAACATAGGCCTTTTTTATATAGACCTCTCTAATACTGTAATTCCTAATTACCAGGCGGTGCCGCGTCGTCGGATGATAGTGATGATGACCAGTCGGTTTACGAAGATGTGTTCGAGGAAGACGGTATGACGTTCATTAGTGATGGTATTTACATACATATGATGGTTTTTACATCATTTTTTTCTGCAGGCACAGTCCAGAGGCGAAAGGTCAAAGTCACCAAAAAGAAAGACAGAAAAGACCGAAGGGTTTTCAAGGATGAGGAACTGGACGCAGAGTCCGAATATGACTCGGTTGGAAGCGCCGACGTAGATAAAATGATAGCTCGTCAAATATGTAAGTTTGCACGAAGTTGTAGGCTAATTGATCGAATAAAATTGCTCGTTGTAAGCGTTTTTTCGTGCTCTTTTTTGGCAACTTTCAAACAAACAATGTTGCCTGATAGATTTGCGACATCAAAATGATTAATAAGAGTTTTTATTCGAAACTGAGAGTTGTACTTAGATGGATTAGCCTAAATCCACAGGTTTCGTAAGAAATCATACTCTCAGTCAGGTTCCTATAGCTATTCCAGTATATAGTTTGTTTATGTTGCAGAATTCTTGTGGGTTGGAAACCACGCTTTAACCATGGCTACTTTAAGCTACTTTTAGGTTCTATTTGGTTCGACCGACCGCATAGCTTGGTGGTTAAGTGCGTCGCTTTTCAGTCGAAAGGTTGCAGCTTCCAAACTGGTCGCTAGCCAGTCAGTTGTGTTCTTGGGCAAAGCACTTAAGGGAAATTCCCTAAACCCATCGGATTAGTGGGTTCTACTAAATTGAAGGAACGTCCTAACAATAAACAACGCACTACAAAAGCTCCGTAACCCGACGATGGGCGCAAGATGATACAATTTCTTGTGTGTTAACCCCCTTGGTTTATTCACATGAATAAACATAAAATCCTATCATATTTAATATTTTCCTTTCAGATGACAAGGACGGCGAGGTGATCCGACTTACCAAGGACGGTCGTCGAATCAAAGATGGCAAAATCAGCAAAGAGGTTTTCGATATTGAGATGCACCAAGAGAAGAAGAAAAAGAAAAAGAAGGAGAAGCAAATGTTGGAGAAGAGTTACGAGGAAGAATACGTGGAGGAGTTTATAGATGAAGAAGGGAGAGTGGTCAAAGTTGTCAAAAAGGTCCGGTCGTTTGTTGTGCTTCATAAAAATGGTTTTGTCGTTAAAAATGTTAGTTTTCCAATAATGAACAACAAAAGGTTTGTTTTGCTTTATTGAGCCTTGTAACCCTACAGCGCACCGACTAAGTTACACAACTATCTTAGTGGGTTGAGTTATTCATTTTGCTTGGCCTGGCATTGCACACAAAACCACTGTATGTTCGCTGCGATAACCATCCGGCTATACATTACTCATGGAATTGTTTTATTATATTGGACAAGGTTACACACAATTTTAATGAAATAATCTTTAAAACTTTGTTATTTTAGCGCTTGAAGGAGAAATCAACAATCCCCGGTAAGCGACCTGCCACTCCGTTAACCGGTGTTCGAAGGGTTCAAGTTCTATTCTTAAAAGGAGGAGTACAAATACAGGTGAGAATCCCAACATAGATACCTATATAACTACATTCTTTCCATCCCATGAGCGTGGCAACAGGGACCTTTTTTGGCTTAAATTTCTGGTCCCGGGGCTACCGTATAATACCCGCTTATACTAATGTAATGTATGACTAGCGTGGTGGTTTATTCCACCGCCTTTCCCCCGAAAGGTTTCTGGTTCGAAACTGATCGCTAGCTAGTCGATTGAGTTCTAGGGCAAGGGACTTATAATCGGACATTGCCTGAAGCCAGTGTAATGATGCGTTGTGCTAAATTAAAAGCATGTCTTAAGCATACATAACATACTGCAATAGCTCCGGTAACCCGACGGTGGGCGTAAGCAATCTGGCAATTATTCGTGTGTTAACGCACCTTGCGTTTACCTAGTCACACGATAATTATCATATATGCATTTTCAGAATCGTCTCCAGCAATTATTAAGAGATTGTCCTCTAAATGACGTTGATCCAAGATTTCCAGCTTTGGTTGAGGAGTTTGGAGCTGGTGCGATGGACTTGGACGAACGAGGTTAATAGAATTCAAAGGATTCGAATTTATGTTTCGTGTTTCCTTCGGAGTTATACCATATTTAGGGAAATAGCTAATTCAAATCAAACGAAATGGAAAATCGTGAAACTTGGTATAATTAAAAGTATTCTTTGAAGCATTACGATAGGTTTAAAACAGACGGACAGCTTATTTTGCATAAAGAGAGATACTTATACATTTTATTTTCCAAAACTTACAATCGACTTCATTGAATAAAGGTAGGAGATATTTGAATTGGTATGTTCGTAATTTTAGGTCAAAATTTTACGTGACAACTTAGAAACAACTTACTTGTATGTATAAGTGATTGTTTGTGTGCAAAGGCATCGATGGTCTGTATCATAAAACTTACAGGGCTTCCCAAAGTTTGCGATCCCATTTTAAAAATCTTCTACCCTTCTTCACGTTTACAATCACTCAACAGTAGTATTTAAGTAGAAAGTACAATAGATATAGTATAGTTTGTGTAAAATTGATGTACTTTTTGCAACCCTTAAAAATTCAGTGGGCGAATATCTAACAGAAAATATTTTTATTAAACAAACAGCGTGAACCACACTCAGGCTTCGCTGCATAAATCGTTGACTTACATTACGGTAATTTACAGAAGGAGCGATTGATTACCTTACCCACTATCGTCTGGTAAACCCGGATAATTTGGAGGGATATGCTAAAGCTTTTCTTGTGGAGGATGTGGACGAAAACAGTGTGATTAACATGGATGAGACAAGGGTCGCCCTGGAAGGCATCCCTGGGTTACAGGTAAACTTATTTAAGGATCACATAACGTCGAAGATATGTAGGATAGGATAAGGTATTCATGTTTATCCCCGTAAGTGGAACAACCAAAGGGGTTAACACACGGGCAATCGTCAGATCATCTCGCGCCCACCGTCGAGTTACCGGAACTATTTCTGTGTGTTGTGTATGATAGACACGCTCTTTTAATTTGGTAGAATCCATTAATCCGCTGGGTTTAGGCAATGTTCGTTAAATGCCTTGCCCAAGGACAAAACCGACTCGCTAGCGACCAGTTTGAACCTACAACCTTTCGGTTGAAAGGCGTCGCACTAAACCGCCAGACTAAAGAAGTGCAGAAATCTTTTGTTATTTTATTTTTTAACCGAGCCAAGTTTTAAACCCACGATGGGACCTTCAATTAGAGTCTAATTATTAGACTGTTTTTATACAGGAGTCGGCATGTGTATCCGTCGCGTTAACCTTCCGGCCACACGACCGTATTCATTTGCATAGTTTTGGTAAATTTAGAAACCCACTGCGTTCTAAGTGTACAAGCTTAATGTTAGCAATATTATAGCACCAAAACGAATCATTTTAGGGCATGAACGACAAACAAGTCAACTACATTCTCAAAGTTTTGGGGATTGATGACGCAACGGAAGTGACGTTTAAGATGTTCGCCGTCATCTGTTCCTTGTGTGAACGCTTCCTTTCTATAATAGAGTAAGTTGAGTTGTTTAGAAGTTAATTTATATGTATGCTACATGCTAAGCCAGGGTTGGGCAACTTTTTAATTCAGGCGCCAAAATTATTTCATTTTTAGACTTGCGGTCCAAATGATTAAGCCGCCACTCACATATAGTTTATCACTGTCTATAAAAAAACGTCATACGAAGAAATACAGTCCATTACTAGTTAAAATCAGAAAGTACAAATGCGTCAAGCGACGCACAAATAGGGCCAGAATAAAATATCCTGCTGGCCGTAGTTTTCCCCATATCTGTGCTAAGCGGGCCTTGCTTGAACCCAGTGAATTAATAGATTAAACATAAACTAAAATGCAAGGTGACTGACTATCTTGTATAGTATGTTAAAAAAGCTTGGTCAATTCGATTATGCGCTCAGTACCCTTAACCAGTACTTGTCAACTATTTTTGGAATCGTACACACTTTTAACATTTACTTAAAACCTTGTACGTCACGGTTTTCACAACACAATACACTATAAATGTATCAATGTTCATGAAAAAAACACCAGTTAAGGTAAATATTTATTACCATCAGGTCAGAATCATAATTGTGTCAATTTATATTGATACTCTGACACCTGGTATGAAAGTAGATTCACTATTTTGTTCTATAGTATGTTTACACCCAGTACAACCTATTATAATTGTACACCCTTTAAAAATGTTGATACATCCTTGTGTGTACAATACATACGGTTAAAAAGCACTGCCCTTAACGAGGATATTGTTAAAACCACCACATTTCCCTGCTCTCGGGGATAAATACGATTATCCCATCATACAATTTTCACCATAAATTCCAACCCAGCGATCAGACTCGCCAGTGGATGGAGGTGAACGACTTGGCCGATATGGAGCGCAAGATCGCCCTCTACCGGTCAATGTTCTACTGGAACACAAGTTCCGATCGGAGCTCCAATTACATCAAAGTGACCTCGCTTCGAATCGAGTTAATCGCCGGAGGGTTGAACCGCGACCAAGAGGAATATGTTATCGCAAAAATCGAACCAAACCGTTTCAGAGAGGTGGGGATATTTGGTAGGGGGAGAAAGAGGAAGGATATTCATGTCTATCCCCGGGAAAACCAAGGGAATTAACACACGGGCAATCGTCAGATCACCTCGCGCCCACCTTCGGGTTGCTTTTGCAATGTGTTGAGTATGATTCACATGTTACTTTAATTTTTAGAAGCCATTAACCCCCTGGATTCTGGCAATGTCCGTTAATTGCCTTGTCCAAAGACACAGCTGACTAGCTATCGACGAGTTTTGAACCTGCAACCCTTCGGTTGTAAGGCGTCTCACTAAACCACCAGACTATAAACCGGTAGAAAATATACGGAGACACTACAGTTACTCATATATAAGTTCAGTAACTGCCATTATTCACATTATATTACTTTACGTATTAAAAACACCAATGTTTACTTGTCAGGTATCGTTCATCGACTATATGGCATTCATACCCCTTTTCCTCACCACCCACGAGTCCATTGTCAACAATCCGTTGGACATGTCGCGCAACAAATTTACTCAGAACAAATTACTTGAGCCCATGAGAGATCTGGTATGACGAATTTTCAGATTTTCTTTAGCTTATTTTACTACCGGACAACAACCGCTAAATGCCTTTTAAATAACGTAATTGATTAGGATAGAATACGAAATTCATGTTTATACCCATGAATTGAAAAAACGCAATTTTATATCGGATATCAAACCGTTGGTAACTGGGTTTGTCTCGAAATCTGTTAAAATGGCAAGACAACATTCTGTATTTGTATGTTAGTCGGATGTGTAAATCGTCTAGCTGTACAAAGTTTATTTTGCGGTTGTTTTGTTCTACCAATAGGCTAATGCAGTTGCACTTGTAGTACACCGTTACATGAGTTTAATGGAATAAGATTATTTAAAATGTCTCATGTTGGATACAACACGCTGCAGTAGTTCTAGTAACCCATATATGGGAACGAGTAATCTGACTATTCTTATATTATTATAACGCCATTTTGAATCATCGTTTTTATATGTTTACGAGTTGGTCTTGTTAACGGTTCGATTACAAAACTATCTTGTGTAAAAGGTACCTCTTGGACGGCCCATGACTCAAGTGGGAGCAAGCACTATGAAGTCGTTCCCGATACCATACGAATTCGAAGTTTCTCAGGGGTAAGAATCAGTGAATAAGTTTGTTTTGTTTTTTTGTTTTTTTATCGGGCTAAGTTTCGAAACCGCATCGGACTCGTCAAAAAGTTTTTTTTTATATATTTATTACTGTGTGTATGTCGGTCCCGTCAACCATTCGGCCACACGACTCTACGAGTAAATGTTTTTGGGGGATATTTGAAATGGATCTCTTTTTTACCGTGCCAAGTTTCGAACCCATGATGGGCTCGTTACTAGGACCGTTTTTTTGTAAAAGAGTCGTTATATGTATCGATCGCGTTAACCATTCGGCTTTCTACATTTGGATGGACCACGTAAGCCGCTACAACGTGGGCAATCATCACCTTACCCGATATCGACGGTCGTTTTGCAGGAGCTATTACTCTGTGTGCATAGGTTAATATTACCTCACTTCGCACGAAGTTGATTTTATCAAAGTTCCCTCTACTAAATCCCTTGGAGCGGAGGATAATTATGTTTATTCCCGCGGAATGGGAAAACTCAAGAGGCGTTAACACACGGGCAATCGTCAGATCACTTCGCGCCTACTTTCGTGTTGTCGAAGCTATTGCATCGTGTTGTGTATGATATAAATAAAATAGGCCTACTTACAAAAATATAACCATATTACAGGCCAGATCGAAAACGGATTCGACTTCGGATTCCCCAGCCACCAGTGCCATCTACCGGCAACAGTCGGCGAGATTCATTTGCCGACAGCTTTTAGTTACTTGCTTGCATTTTATGTACAAAATAGAATATTGTAAAGCGCATTTTGGTATAAGCACAATTTTGATGCATCCTCCACTTAAGATTGGCCGATACGATTAAACCGTATAAACCGTTTTTTTCCCGTGCTCCGAAGATAATGCTTTTAGTTTGTGCTTATAGCCATATCCATACTGCATTAAAAAAATCCAATATTTCAACGTTTAAGGTCAATTAGAAAATATCTGTTATGTGAGATAATAACATTTTAGGAAAGACATAGCGGTCTAGTTCTAATCGATATGACAAAGCTTAGTATAGGACACTCCTGATTTTTTGTTAGGTAGCTATGATATTTATGTACTATCCCCGTGAATGGGAAAACGCTAGTGGCGTTAAACATGGGTAACCGCTAAATCGTCGGGTCGGTTGGTCTAGCGGTTAAGTGCGTCGCCTTTCAATCGAAAGGTTGCAGGTGCGAAATTGCTCGCTAGCTAGTCGGTTGTGTCCTTGGGCAAGGCACTTTACGGACATTGCTTGAACCCAGCGGATTAATGGGTTCTACTAAATTGAAGAAACGTATCCATATACAACACACTGCAATAGCTCCGGTAACCCGACGATGGGCGCGAGGTGATCTGACTATTGCCCGTGTGTTAATCCCCTTGGTTTTCCCATTCACGGGGATAAACATGAATATCCCATCCTTAATTACCTCGTCTGGCTATTGTAGTGTGTTGTAGCCTATATGATTTGATACTTTACTTTTAGCAGTTAGTAGAAACCATTAATGTAGTGAGTCTGCAATGTCCGCTAAAAAAACCCTGACTTATCGATCTAAAGCCGACGCACTGACTTATCAATCTAACTCGCCGTATAGTTGAAATCCCACTCGCGTGGTAGCACGATTCATTTTTAGATTTCCCCGAGCTTATAGAAAACAGACATATTGGTGTGTTAAATATGATAAGTACATTAAATAATATAAAGTCTTATTTACCCATTATTCCATTTTTTAAATAAAACTCAACTTTGTGCCTCCTTAAATATAGATCTAACCCTAAATTTGTGCTTATCGAAAAAATTTATTAATTCTTAAGCAAAAATATAATATAAAGCTAATATTAAGTATAAAAATTGTTAAGTAATTTAGATAAAAATAAGTTTAAACTAACAGAGTTTTAATTCCTACTTCCACAACCCGTGTTAATGCGTTTTGGAACTAAACGGGAATTCCCCTGATTATACTCTCATTTACTTTTACCTTCAGATGACGATGGTACGTAATTTATAGTTTATGTGGGGGTCAAATGACTAAAACGTAGGTGTGTTGTGAATATAATTGGAATTTTAAAGCAAGTTATTAGGTTGTGTCGCCAACGCTGTTTTCAATATTTCATGGCGTCATCGATTCTAGAAGAACCAGCTTGCAAACTGTTTTTGAAGCAATTGCAATCTGCTGAGAATTGTCCGAGCAAAGGCGACAAGTTTAATAAGTGGAAAGTACATCTTAGCGCGAATACTCACGTTTATGTCACTAATGCCTGGGTACAAGGAACTGTGGTAAAAATAGACAAAGATACATTACTTGTTGACGATGGCACAGGTCTCGCGATCGTCACAGGATTATCGAAAAACCCAGTTCCCTGTACTTCTATAACTGAAGGAAACACTGTGATGGTGATCGGATATATTTCCAACACAAGTATGTCAGGCAATTGTAGTGAGAGTGAAAATGACCGGACGCTGTGCGCTAAACTTAAAGCGATTAAAGTAACAGAGATTTCACAGAATAGGAATTGTAGAGTGGGGACATGGTGGGAGGGTGAAGTGCACCATGCACAACATGAGATGGTTTTATAACTTTGTTTTTCATTGTGCTTATTTTCTATATTCTTGCATATATATTTGTAGGCTTTCATAGGTAAAGTGGTACCGATACTCACCAGCTAACCTATCACTAGTACTCAGTTAGACTCTCGTTATCAGACAAACACAAAATCACAACAACCCATGCCATACGCAAATTTGCTACATATTCCAATCTTTTTTTTGAACACAGAATTTCTTGTGCCACTTCTCTTTATTTTGTAACCTAAAAATAATTTCCTCTAATGGTAACCATTTTGTTTTTTAACATAATTTTTGATAATTACCTTGCATATAGCGGGTAGTGATGTAGTATTCTTTATACACCTATTTTTAACATTATTTCTCTGTTGTAGAGCTCATTTAAGCCAACTTTTAAATATAGCTGATATGTCGAAGCAGATTTCTGTATTAGAAGAGGAAGCAGTAAAGCTCAAAGAGGTGAAAGAAAAACTCCAAGACCAACTCCGTAGGCTTCAAGTTGAAGAATTGGCTTTGAGGAACCTTGTTCAAGCTCAGGCCAAGGATTCCAAGAAAGGAAATCAGGACTTAGGG
Organism: Ciona savignyi; assembly: GCA_000149265.1. Lineage (NCBI taxonomy): Eukaryota > Metazoa > Chordata > Ascidiacea > Phlebobranchia > Cionidae > Ciona > Ciona savignyi. The sequence goes on from CH003364.1 coordinate 410,971, forward strand.
AGTACTTCAAAGCAAGAGTTTTCTACGTATTCAACTCTTGAACAGTGAACATGCATTTTTACAAACTATGTTAATGCATTATGATCTGGCACTATATCATTGGTTTTAAAGAACAAGGAAAATATTACATTCTATGTATTCAAATCTTGAACAGTAAACATGCATATTTACAAACTATGTTAATGCATTATAATCGGAAACCACATCATTGGTTTCAAAAGACATGGAATATATTTTATTTTCAAGTTATGAACATTTCTTCTACATTTTGACATCGCAGAAACAAAGAAATGCATAAAGTAGTAAAGCACAAAAAGTTCAACACTTAAGAGCGCTCTGATATACCATAACACTGGTGTCAGAGGGGTATTAAGTTATACCGCACTGTTATTACACTTATTTATTGAGTTTTCAGGCATCTTTGGTCAATTCTCTCCTTTTTTGATTATTTAGGAAAATAATTTGGGCACACATTAAGAAAAATGAAATTTATACAACTGTACTGCTAATGAAAAGTGATTTACCAGTATCTGTTATGAAACAAATTATTCTAGATTATGTTACTTGGTATATTTCATCAAATTTTCATTGTTTCCATCAAAAATGGCTTATTTTATTTTTTCCCTACATTTACGAAAGATATTTATAATTTTACTTTTTTTAGGTGTAGGCAAAAAAATATATCTTAAAAAAGAAGAAAAGGCTTTGGAAATGTCTAAGCAGTCCCCCATCATATCCATGCTCACAAAGTATTTGGGAGTGGTAGGTCTTTCTTAGTAATCATTTAATAGGCTAATATGGATAAGATATATTTATTTTTACTTGAAATAATTTATTTCGAGCGTCTTGTACCTACATTTGGTTGCTGAAACCTTTCCAACATGTTGGTTATGTAATAGTGCTAGATTTTTATCAATATTTCATTACAATTGACCAAGGAGCAATACCTATTAAATGCCATATCAAAGATGGTCAGAAGACAAGTCAAACCATCGGGGTCAGAAGACCCCGGCCGAACTACACACTTGGCTGCTTATGACCTGTCTCCTTATCCTCAAAACTACACAATCTTATACCACTACATGTTACTTAATGCTAATCGTTGATTTTAAATCACAGAGGAGGAATAAGATGTGGCTTCGATACAAGGAAGACATGTCACCAAGGTTTTTCTTTTCATTCCAGATTCTTTAAGTTTTAATTATTATGATGTGTTATCTATGGTTTGGACTTGGGAATAAAATAGGATAAGATGTTTATGCTTATGTAAAGGGGAAAACATAAGGGGTGTTAAGACATGGGACCCTCGGGTCACCATGGCTATTGCAGTGTGTTGTGTATGACTTTTTAGTAGAACCCATCATTCCACTAGGTTTAAGCAATGTTCGTTAAGTGCCTTTCCCAAGGACATAACCGACTAGCTCGCAGTCATTTTCGAACCTGCAACGCATTGCTCAAATAAGCTAATCGACTAAAGACACATAATCACAAAATGTTAGGTCTGTGTTCCTGGTTTTGCTGTTTAGGCATACTACTCTCTTTGATCTGGCTGTGACCAAGTGTAGAAAATGTAACACCAGTGTGAACTGATTAGTACACTGTATATATAATGTACACATTTTTCCAATCGTAAATGCTCTTATACTTTATGGAAGACATCATCAATAGTTATCAAAAGAGGATTTTATCAGTGCCTTCTTGGCATTTGAGATTCTGCACTTTCCTCACAGTCTTGTTCTAATTATAACACATCAGCCAAAAGGTGATGGAATCGATTCACACTCACATAACTTTTCTACCCCCAGGACGATCCCCAAACCTAACATGCCACCGGGATCTAGTAGCAAGCTCTCCAACAACTACTACTATACCAGGGATGCGAGGAGGGAGATCGCTCCTCCTGTTGTCTTGTCCTCCAACATCACTACTCAGATCGCTGCAGGGGAAGCCCCTAGGTATGCTGTGTTGAATAAGATGGTCATGTTTATCTGCACTGGTTGAGAACTCTGTTAACAATGTGTAATAGAGACTTTTGTTTTTAGTTTAAGCCATTGACACAGTGGTTTCTTACAATAAACGGTAATTGCCTTGTCAGTGAGTAAATTTACTACTTTGATGCTTATCAGGGGCGGCGAGTTCCAGGCAACCCTTGGAATTTGGAGGTTAAAGTTCGATAATTAAAAAAAAACGTTTTTAAACGTTTTAAATATTTTCGGCAACTTCATGTCTTTTACGTTAGTCTACTTGTAGTTATAACCGTTACCGCGTTCATTATTATTTCGAAAGGTTACTTTACCGACCACATTTAATTTGTCGTAATTGCGTTGTTTCTATTTAACGCATTGTGTGCCAGCAACACAACAGATAAGCATAGTTAGTTTATAAACTTCAATTATACATAACACCATTCACACGTCGATTGTTTGATTGTCTACGTAATATAAGCAACCATTCACACGTCGATTGTTTGATTGTCAACGTAATATACGCAACCATTCACACGTTGATTGTTTGATTTTTAACTCAATATTAATTATTACAACCAAAGTTATACTACGTATCGAAACGTGGTCGTTTAAAAAAAACATCGCATAAATAAACAGAATCATAATAACCTATTAGACCCGATAATAATTATTGATAGAACAAATCGCACAATGGTCGTTTAAACCAATTCTAGAAATATTTATATTTGCCTAAATTACGCCTTCTCAAAATGTTGCAATTATAGTAAGCAACCGCAACTCGTGGCGGTATTTGTTCCTTTGATCGGCGGATTATCGAAGAGTGCAGATTAGGGTTGACCTTTTAAGGGCAAGTAAATAAAGGTGACGCAGAAAGCGGAAATGAAACACATTTTAATTATTTTAACCTAGAGCAACCTAAGCATGTATTCCATTCTAAATCGGACATTTTTTAAACGGGCATAAACGCATTTAAAACGTCTTATTTAAGTGTTAAAATGAACAAACATTTCCCGGGGAAGAATGCCGCCGAACCCATTTACTCGTTGCATTCGCAACCCTGCGACATTTTAAAACTATCCGCCTATGATGCTTATGCCTCGATTCCTGTTTGATCACTTTTTAAAATATGGTCTAACATGCAACCATAAAAGTTTCGTTTTTAATTTAACCTTTCAACTCAAATTTTAAACCCAGCCATGCAATAATAAGGCATAGATTATGGAACAGTATAAAAATCGCTGCATTATCCACATAAATTTTTTAAAGGCAATTAAAAGATTTTATTCAGGGTCATTAGATATGCCCGGTAACTTGTTAAAACAAAAGTGGTTGTAGTGTGGTGTATTAATTCATTACGTATTCATGCCCCAAACAAAATCAAAGCGTATACAATATAAAAGTTATAATACAGGAACAGGAAATGACGTCAAATCGAAAGGTGATAACGCATCATGCGAATAATGGATTCATGAATTAAAACTGGGATAACAATTGGGGTGACCATTTTATTTTTTAAGCGATAATATAAAGCATGTATGTAAATAACTAATGGTACCAAAAAGACCAAATTTTTCCTTAAAATATTAGAATAATGATCATTAAGTTTATTTTATTTTTTGTTTCCACGGTCAAAACACAAAGCAGAACCTTTGATAAAAATTTTAAAAACGGAAAAAGGACAATTCCCTACACAATTACCAGTTAACTTAATTAAAATTCGCCCAAAGATAATTAATATTCATATCTTTTTACTCAGGGACAATGGTTTAAAACAAAACTACAGCAAAGTCCCAAAAAATGAACATGGAGCAATAGCTTTGATTACTGTGTAGTGTGTACCAGTGGTAATATATAACAATTGCCTGTGTTGTAGCGGTATTTGTGGTGTTCAATTTTTTATGTCTTTACCCTTTATCTTTATTAGTTTATTATTTATCTTTATTTTTATGGCTTTAATAGCTTACTATATATCTTTATTATTTATCTATATTTTCATGTCTTTAATAGTTTATCACTTATCTTTATTTTTTATGTCTTTAATAGTTTATTATATATATTAATTAACTTAAAATATAAATTAATAGTTTGTTATGTATCTTTACTCGTTTATTACTTTATCACATACATGTGTCAGTTTATTACAAAGGTTGATTAGTTTTTCTTTAAATCCCCATTAATGCTGAAACTTGGCACGTTTTTTCCACGCGGTGGCGCACGATAGCCGCGGTGAGCGGAGTTTGTTTACATCACTTTTGTTCGTTTACAAAATGTCTTGTAGAAAAACAACGGGACATGCTCTCATCGTATTTATTACACGAATTGCAGGCCAAGCTAGGCCACCCGTTACGATTCCCCGTCAACTTGTCATGCAAGCAGGCAGACGTGACCTCTCCCGTGTATAGTTCGCACTAAGTCGATCGCGGCCTTCCTTCGAATTGCTTTCCAGCTTATTTCACCCCCGATGGCTCTAATTGGGGGGGTTGTATAGCAGACAAACGATTGGACGCGCAGTTAGACCACCACCAAAACCAGTTTATGTTACATGCGAAAAGAACTCGGCTGTTTACCCGAGCCGGCTTTTCACTGGTTCAAGGCTAAACTGACACCCGATACGCAAAATGCGTTCTTTTGTTTGTTACCCCTTCGACATATGACGTTTCGCAACTCGACCCGTTCTCACGCGTTCTGTGACCCCAGTTGAAACTCTATTTCAAAAATAACTCCTTGCCCCAAGTTAGCAACGCTTACAGGAAACGTCCAAACCACAAGCGACGTGCCTATTCGCCGACTTTTGTGTACTTTTGAAGCAATTTCGCTTTGTGCGCCATTTTCGTTGAAATATCCTAATTAGTCATTAGTCTATTTTTCTTCTTATATTGGTCATTTGTTATTGGTTTTCGGGCCGTTAAAAAGTTTACAATAACGTTGGCTACAAAATACATACGTAATTCATTTGACAGTTGCGTATAGATTATAATGCGTGTAAAATGTTCAACTCTAAACGTAAATTTTAAATTTGTTCTGTCGTTCCGTTTTTCTCTTATTTATTTTCGATATTCCCAAACCGTGAAGTATAAGCAACTAAAATTTCGACCAAAAACTAAAACAAGTCAACCCAGACATATACTAAGACCTTATTTAAACTATTTACGGGTTCTGGTATGCTCTATATACGACAGCATCTACGTGAGTTATGTGTAGGTCAAATCGTTATAGCAACCCGTCAATGGATTTATATATGTAGTTACGCGCTGGTTCCATGATTAAGTTGTGCGATAACAGCTTAAATACGTTTTTTTTTCACGCGTTGATTCATACACGTTTGAACCCGACCTGCAACTGATTGTTTCGCACCCGTATGCATTGCCACCTTCACCGCAGTTTTGTCGGTAACACAAATGATTCTCGTCGGGTCAGCGGCTATGCTACCCCACAACACGCCTCCCGCATAACTTTCGTTGCACCCGACGCAGGTGTCTCGGCCTCCGCTTCAATTCCAACCTTTCGTCGGCCACCAAATCTATCCCGCTTGCCTTCATATCTTCCGTCAACAATCGCTTGAAAAGCCTTCGTTCGTTTAATTCACGAGGTCACTCACTAACATGCTCTGTGTAATATTTGATCACGGTTCGCTAATTTTTTGTTTCGTTGCTAAACGGCTCTTGTAAAATTTGCTTTCGGCTTTCTATTTTCAGCAGACAAGCGCCTGGTATATTAACCTTAAGCGATCAGGTTACCTTAATTGTTTTAGCATCTCCAGTTTATAAAAAAAAATATATGCGGTTGATTCTACCAATAACATAAATTTTATAAGCGACGACAAAATTGTGATCGGGCCTGGTCGGAATAAAACAAGGATTACGAATGTCTGATATCACCAACACAGATGTGTTACTAATCTTCCATCGATTGAGATGGGACGCTCAAATGATATAGGATGTTAGTTTTGTCATTGTCGGGATGTGACGTAGCGGTGACGTCACGCGCCAATCAGCAGGTTGTTTTCGTCCAATTCGAAAATATGTTGGGCCCGAAGGATCAGACGGCGCCGCCCGATAGCTCTGTTGCTTTTGCCGGGCTCGTGTTACGGGCCGATGATAATCGTAAAAATCTCCGTACGGCACGCAGAACCGCGCTACGCTTGCTGAAAGACGAGTGGCGATGTTTAGAACTTGTTTGGTTTGGCCGACTTCAAGGCGTTTTTGATATTCCGGCGCAAGGCTGTTTGCACGTCCAGGGCTCCACGGTTGGTTTATAATCACACCTCCCACCACATCTGCTACACGATTCGCCTTTTAACCGCATATAATTCCGGTTACTCATGTTTATCCCTCGGTGGGAAGATATCAATTTAACTTATTCGTCAGAAAACCGCGCGCCCACAGTCGAGCAACCGTCTAAAACTGCACCACACAAACGCAGAAATTCGATATACGGTACAACTTCCCACCACTATTTTAACTGAAACCAAGTTTCGAACCTATGCTGTGGTCATCACTTGGATCGTTTTTGTAATGGTTGGTATATGTAGCGATCGCGTTGACCATTCGACCACACGACCCCACCCCAACGCATACTTTTTTTAACCGAGCCAAGTTACGAACCAATTATGGGCTCGTCACCCGGGCCGTTTCTGTAAAGGGGTTGGTATATGTATTGATCGATCTAACCATTTGACCACACGACCGTACCCAACGCATTTTTTACCGAGCCAAGTTTCGAGCCCATGGTAAGCTCGTCACTAGGACCATTTTTTTGTATAAGAGTCGGTATATGTATCGGTCGCGTTAACCATTTGGCCACACGACCCCACCCCAACGCATACTTTTTTTTAAACAAGCCAAGTTTCGAACCCAGGATGGGCTCATCACTTGTTTTTTTTGTATAGGTTGGTATATGTATCAGTCGATCTAACCATTCGACCACACGACCTTACCCCAACGCATACTTTTTTTAATCAAGCCAAGTTTGGAACCCATGATGGGCTCGTCACCCGGGCCGTTATTGTATAGGATTATGTATATGTGTAATTCGCGTTGACCATTCGACCACACGTGAGCACCCCAACGCATACTCGACCATGCTATTTCTTCCAGTGAAAGTGCGACACCTAGTGTGAAACTTCCGACACCAGGATTCCCCACCAAATGGTCACTCTCCACAGATCAACCTTATTTACGACAATAGATCGAATTATTTCTTGTATTCCTAATTTAAATAAAATTCGCACCTTTCAAACTTTGTTGCTTTTTTATCGGCAGCATATTCAAACAGCATCATGTTTGACCGATGTTTTACCGGCGTTAGTGGCGCAGGACATGTTTTGTACTGGTGAAACTAAAAGGAGGAAAAGGGAAAGAGGAAAAAAGTGGAAACTGCAACTAAAATGATAATTAGGGCGTTAGGGTTGTGACAAAGTTAACGTTAGTTCTGGGGCTGAAATTGGTATTTGGAGCAGGGTTAGAAATAGTTTCCTTAGTTTAGTGAGCGGTTTCCCTTCTTTCCCTCCTTTTAGTGTTGCCTGTTTTGTACCAAGTTTTCTTATGGAAAAATCGTTAGCAATGTCTGCACAATACAACGTAGTGTAATAGTTTCGTCAACTAGACGGTGGACACTAGTTATCAGAGTGAAGGGGTAACAATGATTTCTCAAACATGGACATCCCTGCCAAAGTATCCGCAAAATAGTGTTATAGGAATTTGGATTTCTAATATACCCGGATAAAAATGAAATATTCAGAAATCAATTATTGTTAATGGATTTGGGCTGAGCTGTACATTAACTGAAATTCTGGAACTATCGTGCACAGCACGCGGTTAAAACAGTAAATATTTATAGGGAAAAACTCACACATATATTTAATGATGGGTAAGGGTTACGAAATTACGGTATATAACTGTTAAGGGACAAGTGACTGGCATTGGTATGTTTACATGTAGCTGATGGTAATTTCCAATTCTAAAACGAGTTTATCCTATATATTGATCCTGTCATTTTGTGGAGAATGGCGGTACAGTTGTTGCGCTTACATGCCCAGGGATTGAATGGTTCTATAGTTTCCCAAAATATCGATAAACCACACCACTTACAAGCATATTTTGCGGTTGTAAGTTCCTTTCATTTTCGAGTGTGCATACAGTGGATGTTGTCTTTGTAACTTTCCGAGTCGCTTGCTTGATTGACGTTAACTAGATTCGGATTAACCACTCAAATCCAGGCTTATTTACTTTGACAAGCAGCACGCTGATGTATTGAGACTATACTGCCCGAACAACGCAAAAATTCGCCTTTTGCAATGTTAAATACATAATAAACAGTCTGGTATACGCGCTAATCAGGTTCCCCGCTTTAAACTGTTATAAATTAGAGCGCGCAGCCTGAATTAACTAATCACGGAGTTTTAGTTGAACTAAGATCAGTCGAATCAATGTTTCTTTCAAAGTATACAAGCAGTGCATTCTTGGATCTGAACTTTCCGCAAACATGATTATAAGGGTTTTGCCGGGCGCGTGCATAATTAGTTCAACCAACTAAAAACGCATCGAGGAAGCTTTAACTGGAATATTTTTAAGGTAGCAAGATTTATCTACGCCAATCAAGTAACAATAACCGGTACTTGAGGTTACCCGCTGCCAACTTGGCTAATGTAGTTAACCTTGAAGTTGCGGATGCATTGTTTAGGGTAGTTGATTATGGCGGCCACGGAAAGCGATAACATGAGACTAGACGGTGCTGATCAAATTAGGAAGGATTAAGCAGAAAAAGTAAGAAAAGCGTAACTTTCAACTTGACTTAATAAAGAGTTGGCGGGTTCGGGTTATGAATTTTTACCAGCACGCGATCGGTAGTTCAAACGAGACAAATTGACCAAAGTGCGTATTTCAATACCTTTTTTAAAGTTGCATTCTATAGGAACAATATGAACTGTTAAACGGCTATTTTCAACAAAATGATATCTTTTTAAATCCATGGTATAACATTAAACGTTTCAAGCAGGACTTTTGATGCCAGGTACGATGTGACATAATTCTCTCACATTGTACGACCTCAAAGCACAGTACCAGTATAAGTGGACTAATGCCGGTTTTGTGTTACCACTGCGTATTAACCTAGCAGCAGTATTTCGATCTGTTAATTTTTCGCTCAGATTTCACTGACTTTACTACAAATACGTGGTAACAGAAGTGCGTTATTGCTGCTAGTATATAACTAAGATAAACGACAGAAACTAGGCGAGTGCGACACTGTGACACTAATGTCTCCGGAATAGCACCATTACCTTATTCACGTTAAATTTCTTAGTCAGCAAATCCTTTGATGTCAGAAACGCAAGCGAATCGATCTCAAGTCTGATGAAGGCTCTGGTAACATGAAACGCAAAATATGACCAATTCAATGTCTAACCTGGTTGTAATAGCGCCTTTCGACCTACCCATTTACGTAAACACCTTGATGACGCTCAAGAAGGCTTAGGTCTTAAATTTCAACAACCCTTACTTTATTTTTATATTATTTATTTCTTTTAGAGTAACAATAAAACGTAAAATTCAAAAATATCATTAAAATAATATGTCAAATAGTAAAATGCACAAACCGGGTTTTCTCACATTAACGCACAAGATTATTGCGTCACACTCAAGAACTCGTTACTTTAATATGGTAAGGCGATTAAGATTGGCACAAATTTTAGAAAAATAAGCTTAGAAATGCTATTAATATGCCAAAATGCACAAAAAGTTTTGACAACTGAAGCATATGGTTAAATAGTTTGAAGTATCTCGGAACTCTTATAATTACACACGGAAGGTAACATATAGTTGTTAACTCCCGACATTTCCTATAATTGATTGCACCGTGAAACTTGTAAGCTTATTGTTCTTTTGTTTGCTTTTACATCGGTGAAATTCACACTTTGGAACAGCAGCGACCGTCGGACTGTGGCCTCCATTTTGTTCGTTGTGTCCGTCATTAAGTGTTCTCATGTCGGTCAAAAGGCTGTTCGGCGAGTCGGGAATGTTTACTTCACCTCCGTGAGTCTTGCACCGCTCTTGGCTGATGCTTCCAAATGTGCGAGGTTGTATATGCCGATTTTGATCCAATTTTAAATTTATTGGACTCCTACTGAAACTTGGTATATTTTGGGACGAAAATGAAGAAGAAAATGCCAAAGACTTGTTAAGTATTGCAGTGTAGTGTAGCATACATGCTCTGTAATCGTCTAAGCCATCGTTTGAGTATCTCATATCTGCAAGTGTGTCCAAGCCTCGGATGTCTTCTGTCGGAAAATTGGGATAGTAGAGTTGGCTTGGAAAGGCAGGATACGGGTACGAAAAGTGCTGATTCTCTAAATGCGCAGTGGGAAGGGAGAAAGTGTTCGGTTTGAGGTGTGAAGAAGTAGGCTGGTGCGCATTGGATGATGTCGTCTTCATTGAATTACATACAGGGTTAGGGTAGGCTGGGTAACGACAGTCAATATCAGGGGTATTGCTTGTAACATTTGAAGCCATATTGTTCTTCTCATAAATAGCCAGCGTCCTCTCCAGCGTAGAAAGGTCATACGTTGGGAACATTATGGACAAGAAATTAACCCTTTGCTTAAGGGTGCCACCCGTCAGAGTGTCCAACTGCGAAGTAATGTTTCGAACACTTTCGTTCAAATGTGCGTCAGTAAGCTCGCTAGTGTTTTTCTGTGGCAGTTGGTTGCTAGATTTAGCTTCACGAATTTCAGGCGACCTTGCTCGCTTTCTTGGCGTCTCACTGTCCGTACTTTGCCTTCGTTTGTGTGTTGCTTCTGAACCGGATGAGCTTTTTCTGTTATTTTCCGGCAACCCAAGTTCGTTTACACCATTTTTACTCGCCAACAATGGATGCTGAGACATTCGCAGCAGGGCCGTATAAGGAGGCATGCTATTGGCATAGAAACTCGACGGAAGAAATGAGTTTTTATGGAAAAACGCGTCATCAATATGTTGGGAGCGAGGGAAAATGTTCCGCCCGGAGGTGATTTCCCTTCGCATCATGACGTCATCAAGTTCTTTGTCAGCAAAGGCTCGACGTTTGCGCATGCGTTCACTGATAGGTGGAAGAATATGACGTGTCATCTCGTTCGGGCTTCCTTGTTTCTTACCTAGAAAAGATTCCAAGTTAAATTTAGACATGTGCATGTATGTGCATGTTTTAAGTAAACTTTTTTTGTATATTAAATTGCCCGTACACATATACGTTAAATAGACATGCCCATGTATTTATGCTTCTTTGACCTCCCATTTTAGTGATATGAGTTGATATTTATGTTTATCGCCGTTAATGGAAAAACACAGGGGCGTCAACACACGGGCAATCAAACATCAGATCACCTCACGACCGACGTTGGGTAACAGGAGCTACTGCAGTGTGTTGTGTAAAGATTTTTTTAATGTGGTAGAGAACCCATTAATCCGCTCGGTAAAAAAATGTTAAAGGACACAACCTTTGTCAACCGAAAGTTGTTGGTATCGAAACCCACAATTTTAAGACAATTTTCGAAAAGTTTTATTAAAAAATGTAGTAAAAAAAATTTTCTCGGATTTATTTCGCCTAATTTGAAATATTTTAAAACAATATTGCTTACTTGCTAATATCGTCTTAGTCAATGTGCTCGCTGTTCTTAGATTCTTGCTTCTGATCCGAAGTGACGCTGCAGCCCCTTCGATCATCCCTACATCACCATCTTTCCTGTCGTTTAACGCCGGCGACCCTTCGCTGTCGGACCGCCCACTTTTCTTTATGTCGGCCGCTTGCTGTCTTCGTAAAGCAACCTGAGTGGCAAATGGGACTTTAATACAATAGTTGCGCTTACTGGCAGGAAGGTCATGCCGAGCAGGTTTTGATTTCGATTCTCGGGCTATTAGCCCCTCTTCCGTTTGATTGTGTTTCTGAGCATTCACATTGCGTTGTCTTTTTCGAGTCTTTAGTGGGATCAAATAGGTCAAGCGAATTTGTATTCATTATCAATGGGCCAAATAAGTAGTCAGGTTGCAAGTACCCATCAAGTTTATGGGGACAAATAAAAAATATACAACATGAAATTGTTTTAATAAAAACGTTTTCCGCTTTTGCTGGTTCATTAATAAATACTAAATGGACGCGAGTTGATCTGACGATTTTTTTGTTAAAACCACCTACGTTTCCTACCATACAATTGTGTGTCCTAAAACATTCAATTTCGCTTCAATTTTTATCATATGCGTACCAGATACAATTTATGAGTCTTGGATAAAACTAAGTTATACAATCGATTTTTTTGCTCGAATATAACATATTTTTATTTGTTTTCATTAAATTGAGTGACGATGGCGGGAAAATAGATGGTTTATCCGTATCAACGTATCAAAATGGAGGAAATACAACATTTCTCATTTGAGACCTCCGCAAATATAAAACAAGTTTTACACACGTTAAAACCCGTAAATATCTCCGCATTAAACGTGCAGAAGTAGTGCAATCACATTACTATGGTTTTATAGTTATCGTGGTTGACAAATCATTTTTTGTTGTTTTTTAAACCAACGAGCCAAGTTACAAACCTATAATTGGCTCGACACTGAAACCGATTTTGTTTAGAAGTACATGTAACTATCGCGTTAACCACTCTGCCACACGACCGTATACAAAACTAACCAATATTTTTTTATATATTTTTTTTATAACCGGGACAAGTTCCGGTCCACAACGGGCTTGTACTCAAGTCCTTTTTGTTCGATATAATGCTGTATACAAATCGGTCGCGTTTACCATTCGGCCACATGACCTCAAGAACAAACCAATGTGGCGAGTTGCTTTGTACATTATATTAGATCTTTATTTGCATTAACAAGCTAAAGAACTGCGAATTGAAGAATTTGCTTGATCCATATTATTACTTTCGCAATAATCTTTTGTCGTTTTATTAAAAACTAAACTAATCCTATACTCGTACAATCGGTTTATATAGTGAATTGCCGTAAAACGTGCTTCTACATTACATTTTGTATAATTACCAAAGATATCCCGTACTTAAACGAGCAAGATGCGACAGAGAATTTGAGTTGATTAATTATGTTATTTTATTTTCAGGAAAATTCCAGGGTTGGCCAAAACTTTTTACAACCTTAGTTCGTTTTCGTTGACCCCCACCGCTTGCTATCTATTGCTGCAAAAGGCATGATAAGTTGGCAAGGGAACTTTTATCAGATAGACACGGGGTTTTACATCCGCTTTGAACTTAAATTTGTTGATCCATCAGCGCTTCGTAAGTACGTTTATGCCTTCGCTTGGAATGAAAAATTGGCTGTTGATGATTGATATTTGAATGAAATTTTCCCAAATTTCGTGTGTGTTCCCGTCCCAGTATAAGTGTGCACCCGTCTCAGTATAAATAAAGCGAAAACTTAGTTGTTGTAATGTAGGAAACAGCAAATTGTTTCCAAGTAACCTCTGGTTTAACAAACAATCGTTAAAAATGGGAATCGACTAACTTGCTTTATTGAAACCATCGACATTGAGCGTGGATAGAAGCAAAACTATAAACCACTTCACTTAGTTTTGTATTTGCCTATATGCCTAAAGTGGGTTATCTGATTTAAAGAAAAAACGAATGATTGAAATAGGGTGGACACTGGCTACTCGAGAATTTAATTGATTTATGGTTAGCGTTTTGTGCTTGAGGGAATGGCTGATTGAAGTAGCCTAAATAGACCCAAGTATCGTACGGTTTCATCCACGATTTCGTTGCGTAAGATAAGGTATATCTGCTTCGGGGATCAGAAAGTTCTACAGTGAGCGCCTTATTTGCTTACGCCGTAAGATCTCCAAGTGGCTATCAGCGCGATGGACTGTTAGCTCGGTGTCGGCTTACTTTGTTGACTCCCGTCCACACCGCACCTGGTAACCCAAGAGCGAAGTGTTTTGCTTAATCCCGCGCATAATTTACGTCCAAAAGTGGGGCTGAATATTAACCCCTCAAGAAATTACCTTTGTAGTAGGGGTAACTGCGAACTCGTTATTTTCTGACATCTAAATGACTTAAGTGCATTTGAAGAATGTTATATGATACAATTTAACACTTAAAGGCCTTAATAACCAAACACCATTTAGAAAATGAGATATCTTTAACCGAACAAAACATATTTAGCCGATTATTTAAATAGATTTTGTTTAAATGCTAATACACGAGACTGTTCGTTTTCTACAATTTATTTACATTGGGTTCGATGAGAACGAACTATTTCGATTTTTACGGTTTATAAATTAAGTCGAAACCAAGCTTATTGGGGTTGTAATTATATAAGTTTTCCAAAACATGTTTTATAGACTAGTGCTTCGCCATCTTTTTGTATTTAATGAGATTTACCTAACTAATCTTTATCTGACGTTCTTTGTAGCAGAAGAAAGTTAAAATTAAGTAAAACTAATCGAAGTTCAAATACAGTAGGTTAACCATAGTGAAGATCAAGTTACCATGCAAAATATACTCATTGTTACTCCCGAGCACATTGACAAAGACTTTTTTCTGCTAAGGTTTTATATATATAATATTGATTGATTGATTGATTGATTGATGTTGCCTTAATCAACCTAACTTGATATAGCAAAAACCTTATTTGTCAATGGCAAAATAAATGTGTCAGTGGACATCAGAAATGCGCTTTACTGCTGTTTTCTAGCAATTTGTTATGGTAGTTTTAACGCTAAATTTAGCTAACTATCATTTAATCTGAGACACCCAACAGCTTGCAATACACTAGACCCCCCATTCTGATTTAGAAATCCAATCCTCGTTGTCAACATTTTATTGTTGACAAGTCATGCGTTGTTAGTAAACATATTGGTTTCCGTGGTCCCACGATGCCGATCGGGACCAATTACCGATGGCTGCTTTCTCACGACGCCGGTGTGGGACTCGCGCTGCTCCAGTTACCCCAACTTTGTTTATATTAATATCAATTAATTTTGACCAAAAATTCGGTGATTTTGGATACTACAACCACCATTCAAAATGGCGAACATAACTAAACTTAGAGTAATAGTTAAATTTAAACGCCCGTGTGCCTTCTTTGATATAACGATACGAGGTAGTAATAGTCTAATATCGGCGAAGTAATTTCCGTCTAGTCTTTCTTTTAAGCAAAGTAAGTATCTCAATGGCCCTTCCGTTCGCAC
The DNA here is from genome assembly GCA_000149265.1 of Ciona savignyi. NCBI lineage: Eukaryota > Metazoa > Chordata > Ascidiacea > Phlebobranchia > Cionidae > Ciona > Ciona savignyi. Next base: position 426,117 of record CH003364.1, read on the forward strand.
ACTTTACTTAGATGGGCAGTGCTTTGTAGTCTGGTACTGTGTCTGTCTCTACCATCAAGTTGGCGGTGTCGGTTACACTTTGATGCTCTGCATACTTTTAAACTAATGGCTTCTCTAAAAAATAATTAGCTTGATGAGCTACTAGCGAGACGCAACATACTTAACTGATACCAATTATGCTCCTTGTTCATTAATTTTGACTGGGTTTACAGCCCCCTGTTTTAAGAACGTTTTTTCATAGGGTTTTTTTCGGTCTGTGGGTATTAACGAAAATCTAATTATCGCGTAGGAAAAAAACCTAAATAAAGTAAACGTTATCAGAAAATTCAATTGAATTAACATTCATATTACACTGAGTGTTTATTAACGTTATAAAGTATTTTTTACTTCTACACACACTTCAAACTTTTAACGATTTTTTATGTTTATATCTTGTTTTTTATAAGATATTTTCAATTTTCTAAATAAGGATTCGAAGTACCTAATATTAGACCTGAATTATACGATACCCCTTTATAAACTGTGTATTTAAAATTTCATTACATGTTAACACTGCCAACATTATTATTGTTGTCTAAAAGGATCGCGCAATTTATTGCAATTTTGTCAGACGCTTACGTTTTAAACGTATTGCGAAAATACTAGTAATGTGGCGTGTTTTAACGAGTTTTCCTATGCCATATTTTCTGTTTCTGCGTTAAATCTTGTATTTTTGTTTATTTTTTTTTAATTTTTAAGGCTTTTTTAGCTATATTTTCTTTAAAAAACAAAATAAAGTATATGATTAACTGAAATAAACGTCCATTTTTCCCCAGTTTTAAAATCCTTGTCTTTGCGTCATCGCCCCTAAAATCATCCTTCCAGGGTTGTCGATTGACTTTGTAAATAAAGGTACAGATACGGCTTCATTCACTATTCTGTTTTGTTATTTTTTAGTATATACTAATTAATATGTTTAAATACGCGGTGTATTTGGAGGATTTGTCCATATGTTGTAGGCGTATCTTATATATTTTAACCGAGATAACAACGTTCATAAGTCAATTAAAGGCGTGGAACAATATTAAACTGGCATTTAAAAACACAAAACATTATCTCAAAAACAACCAAGTTAAATGGGCGTAAAAAACGCGAAATAAGTTTAATTTTCCTAGGCTTTTTTTATCAATAAGCTAAATAATATTTTAATTAAACAATAATATATAAAAATGTTGAAATTCTCAGGGAGTTTAGCGCCGAATCAAAATACACTAGTCGCTTCCATACTACTAAATTTGTTTTACAATAGTTTTTGTTGGAACAAAAATTAATATTAAGGTTATCGTGATATAGTGTTATAAAATCATACACGTCATGTACCTGGGCCGCCATTATGCGCTGCCTCTCCACCACCAGAAGACAGTTGGAACATTGACAATCTCGCCATCTGCAGTGGCGTTTATGACCCTTCAAAGTGCTCACCACCCCATGGTTTCGACATCGGGCACATTTCGGCGTTCTCAGCGCTTTCCTAGCACCTCCTCCGTGCGCCAGCTCGTTCGGAACCGAGGGAGTGAAATCCAACGAAGTATCAGCCATGATTGGAGACGAATCAAGGACAGGTTTCATAATAATTAAGTTTTAACCGCATCTAGAACTACAAATGGTCGGTTATTGGTCTGGCTGGAACTATTTCACGCAATGGTAACGCTCGGCTGCCGTACCGGATCAGACAGTTTGATCCAGCTTCCACTTTGGCCATTTATTTGCGCTTGTTCGCCTGGGCCCTGGTCAAACGTTCTATGTTTTCTCGATCCAGTAAATTTAAACTAAAGCTAGAAGTAAAACAAATACCGATGTAGGGACGCGGTATTTTAATACCAGAGGCTATATTATCCTCAAAAAAATTATTTATTTTTTTATTTTAAATATAAGCTGGCTTTCCTAGTCCGAGGCTGTTTAAGCTCTAAATATATGACCGTTTTTACTACTGTGGTATTCGAAAAAGTGTTCTAACTAAACATCCAGTACCGAGACTGAGAGCACCTGACGTACTAACGTTTAACTGCGTAATAATAACTGTCATTTTTTACCAAGCTAAATTTTCAAGCGTATCACTATTACCTTATTGTATAGGAGTCGGTATATGTTTTGGTCGAATTAACCATTAGTCCAAATGAACCGTACTAAAACGACTGTCTCTTCTACCAACCCCAGGATAAACGAGGGTATTGCGCCCTAATGTGGAAGCAGCTTCCATTTTGTTTCCGGCTCTATCGCCACATTACACAGCTGCTGCGATGGCGACCTCACTGAACACCACCTGTTGCTCACCCTCCTATGGTCCAAACACAGCCAGACTGCCACGAGAGAAAGTTACCACCTGGCTTAAAAACGCGAGTTTGTCGAAAAAAGGTAAACGAATCGTTAAATGTTCGCGTCTAATTTTACCGAAAGCGAAACTGGTTTGAGGATCTATTCTCTAACTTTGGGCAGAAATACCTGCATTTTTTGAAAAAAACTTCTGACTTTTTAATGATGTCTTATATTACACCACACACATTTCTTATCGGTCAAATACTCTTCTGATTTTAACCTTTAACGTTTTTTTCTTACTCTGTGGTAATGAGAGAAAATGTGTTTTTTAGAACGATTAAATTTTACATACCGAAGCGTTAGGGAAAAATAAAAAGCACTAAAGGTTTGATGATAGAAGCGAATAGAGAAAGTGAAAGAAAAACAAACTTAAACCCGCAGCCCATATGACAGACTTATTGTTATCCATGAAGCGTTCTGTTGTATTTTAGCCTAGCCTTCCAGAAAAATTAAACTTCACCAACAAATGTAGAAATTTAAAGTGTTTGATGTATTTTGATCTCGACTGACCGACAATTAGACCACAGAATTAGTCTGATGTTTAGTAGGCCTACAGTGTATCACAAATGCCATGAAGGTTAAGTTTATAATTTTTGATGATGGTTGATATTTGACTTTCATAAGATAATAAAAAACAAAGTTTATATACACGTTCTTAACAAGCCGAATTAAAGTGATAACGGAACGGCAGGAAGTATAATTCACGTACACAAAGTTCTAACCACTAGGATATATCTTGTGTTAGTCATACGCCCGTAGATTACGAACCAGCAAGTGACCTACAAGAAAGTCCAAGAATTCGAATCATAGCAAAACAAAGGAGGTAATGAAAATCCCCGATTACAGACGAATTAAGTCACTCGTAACAAGGGTGTAGGGTAACTCAAATCCCAGTGCTTTGAGGCAGTATGTACTGATTAAGCGAGTTAACCCTTTTTGGTAATGAATCAGTTATTTGTGGGCAAACGTTGGCGCAATGGATTGACTCATCCTAAGTTTTTAACATAACACTTCACGCCCCTGCTTCCCTTTTAATTTTGTTCCTTTCTCCAAACAAATATTTTCAGACAACGAAAGGTTTGAGATTTGCCTGACCAACAAATCTCGAAACGCTGCCTTCAGCGTGTTTATATAAACCAATAAATTGGCTATAATCATGTTGTTACATTTACAACTTAGAAAATGTGTCGATGTAAATCACTTGTCTATTTACAAGTGTGGATAACAAAAAATCTCCTTTTTGTCAACTACAGTACAATGTAGAATTTTTTGTTATACCTACATGCGCTCAAAATTCGCTTGCCTTAAGATTGGAATGTTTATAAGTGAGTGATTGTACGTATTTGGAATTAATTTGATACATCATTTGTCAATTGCAATAATAGGAGGATGGCGGAACGTCGTTTTTATAAATAAATGGCATTGACAAAACGGCGTAGTTTCGAAAAGAAAATAATAATTCAACTTTCGCTACTGGCCCTATGTGTTTATAATACTTAGGTATTTTTAAGTTTAGTTTACAAATAACGTTGAACAGTGTATAGTTAATCAGGATTCAATTTTGGAAAATTTGGCTTTCAAGTAAAAAAGTACCTTTAAAAAACATAATCTATTTTAAAACCCCGTGAAGTGTTATATCATGGGCAATCGTAATATCTATTTGAGCTTTAAGTCGAGTTATAGTACTATTGTATTATGTGATTTACGAGAAATTGCTGTGGGTTTAAGTTAACCCATTAATCTGTATAACAACTAACAACGTCCACTAAGTGCTTTGCTGGCCAATAAAGAGAGCTGATTAACAAGCGGTTATACATTTCGACCCCGTATATTTTGGGGTGTCGGCCCTACTCGCTTCTTTAACTGTAAACGATAAACTAAGCCCCAGTATGAATTTGACAATGTATAATCCATTTGTTTGATCTATTTTTGGCCTAAATACTGAAAAATCGTTGTTGTTTCTTTTTCTAACTGGAATGTAAGATTGATCTTTTGTCGATAATCTTTGAAAATTGTCGATAAATCTTTGAAAGTAAGTTCCCTTGGCGAACGTTAGACTGTAAATCTCATCCGTGTTTGTTGTCGGTGTAAACTACTCCAAGAATTGCTTCAACCAGTTCACTCGAGTGAAAAATTGAATGATTACCTTGGACAACTTCGCCGCCACAACAGACGGTAGTCAGCGCTAAGCGGATCACTTTGACTTGTTGTTTACGCCAATATTTCATGTGTATGGTGCGGGATACCGGAGCAAGCCTAATTCGATCGCGCAAAGGTGTTAATTGCTGCAGTTAGGTTAACGTCAAAACAACAAGGAAAATATTTACCCGTTTTTTGATGCCGTAATAAAAGCTGCCGCAAAAAGTGTATCTTTTGATATTCGATATATATAGTCTTTTAACTTGATTTGAAAAGCTACCTTCTCAAAGACACACCGCAATTCATAAATCTGTTTATTACAATATAAAACAAACATTCTATTCAAATATAAAATACCAATTTATAATTGATGGGGATGTTGTCAACATGTTTTAAAATCTAAAATAGGTCGTCGTTAAAATCAGTCAGTGCGACTTAATTAGGATTTATTGTAATAACTGTGTTTTTGTTATTGTAAATATTTAGTTGTCAACTTGCAGAATCCCTTTTTGCACTTACATAATGTTTAATCAATTCCACTTTACATTTATTGTTATCGCTACAGTGCTAATTGGCAGCGAAAATGTATATTATTGTGGATGGGAGTGTGCATCATAATATTAACAAAAATAAATATAATAATAATAAAACTTGTAACTTATATTAACAAAACAGGAAAAAAACAGTAGGTTAGCCCAGTGATTTATTTAAGTTAATAAGACTAAGTCCAGTCACCTTTTGGACGTGACTTAGCTATTCAAGTCCAAGTCAGACAACGTGGAATTTAAATAAACTATTTGTATATTTTATGTATATGGGAATTTACATGCAAATTAAGCAACATCAATTAAACAATAAAACATAGGTATGTATAAATACTGCTACAATCGGTTGACACATTTATAATAATTTATCGAAACAGATTGACTCGAATTACAAGTCATTCTCAAAGAATTTAGTCGAGTCAAGTCTTTTTGCTTGCAGATCCGGCTCGCTTTAAGAGTATTTGGAAATGGGATTAAAACCGGACAAAGCACGTAAATATAAACAAATACAATATAAAATAAGAAAAATTAGATATAGCAAGGTGATGAATAATAAGCCTCAAAGAAAAGCGTGCGGTAATGCTCTACCAATATAGATATGGGGACTGACTTTAGGTAAAATTTAAAAAAAATACATAAACTGTTATCTATAAAATGTGAGATTATAGAAGACAGCAGCCTCGTACCCAGTTATAGATCGGGTCATTTACCGAGTTAATGATCCTCGGTAAAAATCTACAGCTGTCGGCTAAGTATAGTTGAAAATTATCGCCTGATCGGTATTTCAATGATAGGCATATGCTTTGCAATGATGCTGGCCAGTCGATTAGTTTTAAAAATATTTTACTAGTTTATTGCCAGACCGCATGTTTTTTAAATTTAGCAGTATTTGATCGGTCTTTTTAATTCATTTGATAAGGTTAAATTCGTGCATATTTTAAACTATTCATAGCCGCACAAAAAGTCATTAAGACCACTTGTTTTATATATATATGGCGTCTGACGTGGTATATCCACGGTTTTCGTTAACCATACGTCCACACGACGGTACTGTTCGATTATAGAACGACAAAACATGAAGGTAATGATTCCACTTACTCCACCTATTGACAGAAAATAAAAAAAATATTCTGTCGTATGGTGGAGCAAGGAGTTACTTGATTATCATTTGCAGAATTGCAGATTTCCAGTTCAAGTCACAGAACTTTTGCTTTGCTATTGTTACTTTATCTTTGATGTTTGAACATGTACGGAGTTTTGTTTGCAGCTTTGATAATTCTTGCCACCTATCTTCGATACAAAGGTATTTATTTAAATGTTTTTTTTTACGTTTTCTGTTGTGACTGTAGTAAGTAATGTTAGGGGTGCTGTTATTATAAAAGTTTTCAAACTTAGGATAGAAGAGGATTTTTATCCCGTGAATGGGAAAACGCATTGGGCGTTAACACATGGGCAATTGTCAGATAACCTCTTGACACTGTCGGGTTACAGGAGCTATAGCAGCGTGGTTTGAGTCCGTGTGCGTCGCCTTTCAGCTTAAGGGTTGAAGGTTCGAAACTAATCGCTAGCTAGTCGGTTGTGCCCCAGACATTAAATGGGTTCTACTGAATTAAAGGAACTTGTGAATCATACACAACACAAAGCAATAGCTCCGAATGTGTTTTTTAACAGGTATCGAGCATGTTCTAGTGCATTATCGATGGGTAATAGTATGTCTATTCCTACTACCTGCTTCGTTCCTGTTCGACATCTATATGACACTGCGTGCGTGGTTAATCTTCAAGTTGAACAGCGCACCCCAGCAACATGATGCTAGAGTGAAGAATGTACAGGAACAGGTGACTGAAATTGGACGAATTTAAAAACGTAGTTTTAAAATTGCATTACGTTGTAAGAAAGATCCATGTTTTAGATGTATTTCCTTTGTTAAAGATTACTCATCCCTTACAATTGATACAGTCTAACAATTTTGGCTGATTAGCTTGATGAATTAGTGTGTTGCAT
>CH003364.1:433259-447434 GCA_000149265.1 Ciona savignyi
TAATAAAACATGAATATCATATCCGACAACTGCACACCCATACAAAATTAACATCCAGGTACGTAACTTCAAGTTGGGCGGTAGCAAGATGTGCACATCCCGACCAGGGTGGGCCACTGTCTCCATCCGACTTGGGAAATACAAGAAAAACATGAAGAAGATCAACATTAATTTGATGGATATTCTGGAGGTGGATACTGAGAGAAAGGTAAAGGAGTTAAAAATGCTTTTTCTTTGTTTTACCAATGATCCACCATGCTTGGAAAGACTGTTTAAGTTTTTAGGTTAGGGTTTTTAAGTCGTTTAGGTCAGGGCGTTCTAAACTGGGGGTCGTGACCCTGCAGGAGTTCGCGTGATGAATTTTAGGGGTCGTAAAGAGTAAATTAATTTAACACAAACTACTATATCTATTGTGCTTTTTAGACTTTCTAAGATTTTAAACGTAAAGAAGTAATCTCATAAAATTTTAATAAATTAAAAGGCAGAGCAAGCTTAAAAAGTTTGGAAAGCCCTGTTTTAGGTAACAGTAGATTTTTATCACAATTTATCATTGAAAAGTAAAACTTTACTTAATTGGGCAAATAAACATAAAAAAGGTATCAAATCGATAGACGTTAAAACTGTGTTTGTTTGTGTTTCCTGCAGTGCAAATTGTACAAAATGTGGAAATTAAATTAAGATGATGAATTGTAGAGTCGGTTAAGCTAAAGTGGATTATTTTACTTATATATTGAATACTTTTATGTGTTGCTATTCACATAAAGTGGTTGAAACATAATTAACTAAAACTAGGTCATGCAAAGAAAAAAATCATATTTGCAATAGGTAAAACTGTAATAGTTGTTTTGTTCCTGCATTTAATCTATAACTATACCATTCTGAATTTGTATAAACCACTAAATCAACAAAACAATTTATTTCATTAAAACTAATTTTAATGTGATTTAAAATGAAAATTCAGCAGCAGAAAACTACACATTTTTAAGGTTTAACAGCCACAGCATTTTTTCTCCATTATCCCTTGTCTATTCACTTACCCATTTTAATTACTGTAGTTTTGCCATTTTATTCTCTTTGACTTTATTTGATTATGCCATTCTTCTTTAATGTAAAGAAGGGGCGAAAAAAAGCTAAACTAAACATCACTCATGTATGGTACCGTTACATACTAAAATAAAATTTTCGATAAAAAAGAAACCCTTCAAACAGCACCACTACAGGGAATTGGTTAAAATATTAAATTAATAACTTCTTTTATTTAGAAAACAAAGATATTAAGTTTGGATTGGTAACTCGGGAACCCATTAGTTTCTGCTTGCAGAAACAACTGTTATAACCTTGTAAAGGATATAGCCTACCCAGGGTGATGAGGTAGCCAAGAAACCCGATCGTTTCTGCATGCAGAAAAATATAGCATACACTCAACAGAGGTTTTAAAAATAATGGTGGATTTGTCTAGTTTTTTTGACCGTTTTTAAACTTTCTTGTTTATTTGTGAAGGTTGTGAGGTTGGAACCACTTGTAACAATGGGACAAGTGACATCATTATTACTCCCACTGGGATGGACTCTTCCCATTGTTCCGGAGTTGGATGATCTCACTGTCGGTGGATTGATCATGGGGACAGGTATGATATCTTGTTGGATAATATTATAATGAAATATAGTTCCGCATTAATTGATGTTGTCCCTTGTGATTAGCTCAGTGAATTAGTTTGTCACATTTTGGCTGAAGGGTTGCGGATTCGAAACTAGTCGGTTGTTTCCTTGAGCAAGGCAACAGACATTGCCTGTACTTAGTAAAATAATGGGTTCTTCCAAATAAAGAAAGAGCTGAATTATACACAACATATTGCAATTAGCATCAGTAACCTAATGGTGGACTCGAGGTGATCTCAATCCGACAATTGCATATGAGTTTCAGCTGAAAGTCCATGCAGTAAGCTTCCAAAAAACCTCAAGCTATTTGGTCAGACAAATAGGTTAAAATACTAGTGTTTATTTATTTAGTTGTGACAACAAAGAGTGTTACCGGTGATCAAAAGAGTGCCGTATGATTCCTGTTGGGTTACTGGAGCTATGTAGTTATGCAGCTAGTGTGCTGTACCTGATTAAAATATTGTTTCAGGTTTTATTTAAACTATTAAACCACTTTTTGGATCACCCATGTAATTTACTTCTGTTTACCTCCAGGGGTAAGAACAAGGGAAATGCATCCTTTAAGTTATGTGTCCATTAAATTAAAAGCTTAATTCATAAAGCATATATCGTAGGTATTGAGACATCCTCCCACAAATATGGCTTGATGCAACACGTATGCGAATCGTATGAGCTGGTCTTACCAGATGGATCATTAACCAAATGTAGCAAGGTTGGTCCTTGTATCACCTGTTTACACATTTAATATTTGTCTTCTCATATGGTGGCCTAGTGTAAGTTTTGCAGGATTTAAATTGGAACTATTTGCAATAGTGTAATTGGCTGAAATTATATAAAGTGTACCTTTGCAATAATTGTTTTTTCTATCAGTCGTGTATATTGTATGAGTGTGGTCAAAAATCTGGTTGCCATTGTTGATAACTGGATTGCTTAGCTGGTGTGTTTCTTACTTGTTAAGCTACCAGTCTGTAGGCAAAGAAGTTGCAGGTTCAAGGCCACTAGCTTGTTACTTGTGTCCTTGGACAAGGTACTGGCGGTCGTTGTTTGAATCCAGTAGATTTACTAACAACTTTGATTTTAAAAATAAAGCAAATTCTCTATTACATACAGCACACTGCAATAGCTCATTTAATTTAGTTTCTAAAAAAAATTCTTAAAAAATGCACTTTCAATATTACATACGGCACACTGCAATACCTGATTTAATCCAATATTGTGCACTTTAAAGCCCACTGCATTAAATACACACCCTCATGATCCCATATATTATTAAGTTTAACAAAAATTGTAGCGATATCTCCACTTTAAACAACACATTAAAATATCACGAATAACCCAACTTTTTCAGGACTTTGTTTTCTATCACCATGGGATAATTATGACTACTATATTCTCTGCATCACTGTAAAACTTAATTTATTTACGTTTTGGCAGAAAATTTAATTCTTTGGTCACATTAAACACAACACTCCTTATTTGCATTCTTTTATTTTGCATATTCCACCCAGACAGAGAATCCTGACTTGTTTTACTCAGTTCCGTGGTCATATGGCACGCTGGGATTCCTTGTAGCCGCTGAGATTCGCATTGTTCCGTCCAAACCATTTGTTCGAATCAAATATCAACCAGCCCATTCTGCTGGTGAACTTGTCGACATTTTCACCAAAGGTAACATGTCGTTTAGAGCAGTGCTTCGCAACATTTTTTCACTCAAAGCACATTTTAGAAACTTACTAAATTTGATGGCGCATTGCAGTCAAAATTGTACAATGTGCATCTTCTGACAAGTTAAAAGCGTTGATATTATATCAGCGAAGTGTCTGATAGCAATAATATTCAAAGCAATAATATTAATAGCAATAATATTTTGTGAAGCACTGGGATAGAATACTTTTCGTAATCATCTTATTCAGAATTCAAATATTCAGCACCCCACAATGCCCATAAGTTATTTTAGCTTCATATTAGTTAAATTCTGATCAGTCATGTTAATATTTTGATTTAACAAAAACCCGCCACGGGCGTACCAATATAGAGAAAGTCTAAAATCATCATATCCGTATGGGTAAGAAAAGCACAACTTATCTGGATACCGAACAGGCCCTGGTTCTAGATCTTCATTTTTTTTTAAGATTTTACATTTTATATCCTTTAACCCTTTAGAAACGATAAGAACAAATTTGTCCTTTTTGACATATGCTCATTCAAAATAAAAAATCTCCAACATTTCTTATCGAAACTGCTAAAGTTTGCTCTCTTTGGAAAGCTATATGATATATCTTTTGAAAACAGCAAAAATAAACATAACTTAGCATTTGAAATTTTGAAGTAAAGTTTAGTTGAATTTTACGACTTTTTTTGGTGTAATTTTGAGGGAAAATTATCACAAAAAAACGTTTTTTTTTTAATACTATGCTCAAAAGGTTTGTTTCATTTAATGTCTCTATGGCAGTAGAATCAGTTTCGCTTCTTGGGATGTCCCGAATGTGATCTTACCAATTTTTTTTACATTTTTGGGGGGGGGTTTTGAGTATCTTTAAGGTTATAGTCCACAATTTGGTTCAAACCCTTCATTTATAGTTTATTTTAAGGAAAAAGTAGTAAGATAAAGCAATATGGACTTAATAGCAATCTAAATTTCTATTCTAACATTTTTTATAATAAAAAAAAACAAAAACAAAATTTGGCATGGGTGGACCTGTAACATGAAATCAGTGACGTAATAATATTTTGATGACGTCATCAAACCAAAATTATAATATAATTGTAGGAAATTTGTTTCTGAGTAACTTTGTAAAAATATGTTAGGCTGTATTGTAAACAAATCAAAAACTTTAACATTGTATAAGAAAGAATATGACGTGGACCCCCAAGTAGTGACGTCATCAAAAAATAAAAATTTCAGAAATTTTGGAAATTTTATTTCGAACAACTCTAGTGTTGAACATTTTGTTGTAACTATAACACGAGAGCCACTAGAGCACTACAAAGCGGACTCGGTCAAAACGCACAAACTACACAAAAACAATCTCATTTCTAAAGGGTTAACCTTGTGTGTTTGACTCAACATTACAGAGTCGAAGAAAACAAAGGAAAATGATTTTGTGGAAGCGTTGGCTTATTCTGATGAGGAAGGTGTTGTGATGACTGGGAACTTCTGTGATATCTATGAAGCTGGAAAGGTGGGTGGAGTATTTCATAGCGCGTTGCAACAAATCGTTGACGATTTTCATTGGAATGAAGTAATGGGTGGAAACATCTTAAAAGATAAGAAAATTTGTTTTAAATGATGTGTGTTTGAATGCATTTTTAACAAGCTCAACTGGGTTGGTTATTGTGACACTTTTCGAGAACTATCTTAATTTAGTTAAACCAAGCTGTAGTAATGTCTTCAACATGTGGAACAAATAACTGCTTTGGTAATTTTTCTGAATTCTTATGAATGACCATGTTTTAAAAACACCCCCTGTATTTCCCACATAGGATAGGATAATCATGTTTATTCTGGTGGGAAAACGCAATGGTCGTTAACACACGGGCAATCAAAATCACCTCGCGCCCACCATCAGGTTACTGAAGCTTTTGCAGTGTGTTGTGTATGATTTCTCAATTTAATAGAACCCATTAGTCCTTAGGCAATGTCGATTAAGTAATTTGCTTAAGGACATAACTGACTCACTTGCGACCAGTTTCGAACTGCAACCTTTTTACCTGAAAGGCGTCGAACTAACCCAGTAAGCTAATCAGTCTGGACCTTAATGCATACACATCCATGCATACCTATAACTATAATTACTGATTAAAACATCTCCCAGTTGAACCGAATTGGTCGGTGGTACAAGCCCTGGTTCTTCAAACACGTGGAAACCAAACTGAAGAGCAACGAATCGTCCGTCGAATATATCCCACTGCGTGATTATTACCATCGCCACACCAGGAGCATCTTCTGGGAGTTGCAGGTGAGATATGTGTGATTGTATACACGAAGGCTGGATCAAGTGGCTGAATGGTTAACTGACCGGTACATACACCAATTCTATATAAAAAAGGTCTTAGGGATAAGCCCATCATGGGTTCGAACCTTGGTCTGATAAAGATTGTATACTTAAAGATTGTCACTCTTATGTGATAAATAAGTGTTTTTTTGCTAAAAGTAAGAATTCAGATATGTGTTATTGTATACACAAAGGCATGGTCGTATTGCTGAATGGTTAAAGCAACCGGTACATATACCAATTCTATATAAAATAGGTCTTTGGGATGAGCCCATCATGGGTTCGAACCTTGGCCCAATAGAGATTTTATACACAAACGAAGATTGTCACTGTTGTATAAGTAAGAATTCAGCATCTGACACACTTTTGGTAATTTAATAATGTACGCTAGAAGTTTATACCATTGTCATGAACAGCAGTGTACCATTTGGAGCCGAGATTACTAAACTTTATCAAATAAACATCATGTGTTAATAATCAATAGTTCCATTGCTTTAATTTCCTCAGTTTTATTTGTTTGTCATTTTTAAATATATAAAATAATACTGTTATGGGTTCACCATAGAAAAGATAAAATTTCTTTACCAAACACGCCACTTGGGCCTACATACGGCAACTAGTACTAGCGACATAAACCTAGTAGTCATTTTAGTTAGCAGTTTTCAATTTTTTCTCTTTAGTTTTTTTCCTTGGATAGAAGAGTAGATTCCCACATACAGAAAAAGCTAGTAAGCCAACATACAAGTATAATTTATTTTAAACATTTATTGCACAGAATATCATTCCCTTTTAAACAATTAATTGTTCCGATTATTGGTTTGAATAGTCTTTATAGTGAGCAGTTTTCCATTTTTCCTATTAAGTTTTGCCCTTTGTGAGAAGGCTAGTTTTCCATAATAGCTGGTAACTGACTTTTCCGAAACAAGACAATTTTCAAATTAAGTTTTGTCCTTTGTTAATATGGTAGTTTTCCAAGCACAACAGCTAGTAACTAACTTTTCCGAAACAAGACAAGTGTAATTGATTTTAAATATATCTGTTGCACAGGACATCATTCCCTTCGGAAACAACCCATTATTCCGGTTATTGGTTGGCTGGCTGATGCCACCTAAGATATCTCTGCTCAAACTGACGCAAGGTGAAACTGTGAAACGGTTGTACGAGGAACACCATGTTGTTCAGGATATAATGGTTCCGATGAAGAACTTGACCAAATGTCTTCAAGTTTTCGACCAAGAGATAAAGGTGGGTTATTAACTGGGAATCTACGAACTCGAATAAAATATGTATATACATTAGGATATTTAGATTACCTCATGTCATTGGCATCATCAGATCACCTCATGCACAATGTCATATATATATATATATATACATTAGCATATTTAGTCTGACTGATATGCTTGGTGGGTTAGTGCATCAGCTTTCAACTAAAAAATTTAGACTGGTCGTTAGCTAGTCGGTTGTGTCCTTGGGCAAGGCACTTAACAAACATTGCTAATACCCAGTGGAATGATGGGTTCAACCAAATTGAAGAAACATGTAAATCAAACACAACAAACTGCAAGAGCTCTGGTAACATAACAATGGGCATGAGGTGATCCGACGATTGCCCATGTGTTAACCCCCTTGGTTTTCCCATTTACGGGGATTAACATGAAAATCATATCCTATATATATATTTGCATTGTGCTGTGTATTAAATTTAAGTATGTTAATGATGTCACTGATGTGTGGTAATAAGTAACAAATGCGTCAACCCAACAAACTGCTTTTATCATTTTCATAGCATTAAAATGTCCATCATTTCCAACCAAAACTTTTGCTCTTTTTATCAGCTATACCCACTGTGGTTGTGTCCATTCTTCCTACCCAAGGATCCGGGTATGCTGGCACCACCTTGTGAGGAGATGTATGTCGATGTGGGGGCTTATGGGGAACCCCGGGCCCCAGACTTTAACAATGTCAAAACGATTCGGTGTATAGAGAAAGCGACTAAAGACTTTAACGGGTTGGAAGTTGTTACTTTAATCGCTCTTTACTGTTTGTTTGTATCCATTAAAATACTTTATTCATATCCAGTATTGTAACACAGGGTGTCCATGGTTGCTTCATTTATATCTGCATACGTGTTGAAAGTCCATGGGTTTTGTGGGACAATTCATTTACACAATTAAAAATTTTTGAGCAATTACAATTTGTGAATGGTGGACAGAGTTGCTCTGGAATAATCGGAATTCAAATAAAGAATGCATTTAAATGACCATAATCAACATTATTTTTTTATCATTTAAAGTTTCGGTAAATAATAATGGATATTTTAAGTTAAAAACTATAGTTATATTCGAATGGCAGTGCAAATCCTGTTAGTGCAGCTGCATAACCAAGCGTTGCTTATGCACCATACTTAAACTTCAGGACAACCTTGATAAGCACAAAGATTCCATCATAAAATAATTCAAAACAACAATGCATTAATTCAAGCATACTAACTCTTACTGACGTAAGCTATGCGAAAAGCCGAAATTTATCCACATTGCACCATACTGCATGCCCAAAAGTTGTTGAAGCTATAACAGTGTGTTGGTAATGCAGCGTTTTCGATGTGTATCATCAGGACATAACATTAGAACCATGCATTACAGATACCAGATGCTTTATGCTGATAGCTACATGACAAGAGAGGAGTTCCGGGAGATGTTTGATCATACACTTTACGATAAAGTCCGCAAAAGCTTGCCCATGTGTGAGGAGGCCATGCCGGAAATTTACGACAAAGTTCACAAAGAAAAATAATCAAATATATTTTAAAAAACGCAACAATACTACATTAATTCGCACTGTGATATCGCAACCGACATATGAAGCTCGTAGGTTGATGTCAATCAAATTAGGTACAATCTTTATGGTATAATAATGAATCTTCACTTTGCCGTGTTTCCATCAGTTTTATGAAGACTTGACGTCTGAACTCTGAAAACAAATAATGTGGTTTGCAATTACCGATTACAATCCATTATGACCTGCAGTTGCCATTTCTTATGTTTTTTGTAGTTCTCCATTGACAAATTATTCAGATCTCCTGGCAGATTAAATATTATTTAAAGAAAAAAGTGATAGAATTTGATACAATCAGATAAGGGTTCTTGTACAGACCAGTGTTCACAAGGTGGATATCGAAACAACTAAAACCTGGAATTGATAACCTGCCCTAACCAGCATGGGTATAAAAGTGTTGTGGTTATCGCAGGAATTATAGGAGGAGGTTGTACATAATAAAATTATTGATTTTCAATAACCCTATTAATTCACTATATTAAAGCAACATCTGTTAAGGATAGGTCGATAGGATTTTCATTATTTATCCCCGTGAATGGAAAACCAAGGGGGCTATCACAAGGGCAATCGTCAGATCACCTCGCGCCCATTGTCAGGTTACCGAAGCTATTGCAGTGTTGTATTTGATAGACACGTTTCTTCAGTTTGGTAGAACCCTTTAATCCATTGGGTTCAGGCAATCTCTGTAAAGTGCCCTGTCCCAAAGACACAACTCGATCTAAGCTAGCAACCAGTTTCGCACCTGCAACCTTTCGATCGAAAGGCGACGCACTTGACCGCTAAACCAACCGGCCGCACAATCAAGGTTGAACAAAGATGCAAATAGCTAAGTTTTTATCGTTCTAGCTCTTGATTATTCGGTACTCCTGTGCTTCCCACCCAAACATGGGCAACACTTTGGCCAGTTCTTCTGCTTAATCTGGCCCACGAAATAATTACTATAAGATCGCTTGGAGGGTTAGTGTTCCAAGCGATCATGTGGTAATTACAGGCACCCCAGGAGTACTGATAAAAATTACAAGTTTATGTAATCTGCATTCATTTTTTAAGGTCTGAGAGCATTTTTCATTGTGGCGCAAAAACCTTTTCAAAATAGCTGAGGTTTGCAATGGTGCTGCAAACACTTTTTTCTTTGTTCTTATCATAATCTAAAAAAAGGTATAGGGAATCACTGGTGGGAAACTTTGGGCATTAAAGTTACTGCTTAAGTTAAGGTTGCAATTAGGATTAGTTCTGGGGTTTAAGGCAGGTTTAGAAATATAGTATTAGTAAGCAGTTTTCCTCCTTTTAGTGTTGTCCCCACTGATGTTAAAGACTGAGTTACTCAGCATATTATATATAAAACTTCTCACTGCTTACCGTATTTCTTTAATAATTGTTGCAATAGCTTCGGGATTAATTCCTAATTCGCACATTTGAACGCACACAGCCAATGTTTCGGCATCAAGTCCAGTGTTCAAGATCCCAGATATTTCTAACAAAGCGTCCATCGCTTCAGTCATTTGCCTGTTTGACTCCATTTCATATAGATGGCTTTGCGCAGTTCTAGAAAAACTCAAAAAATCTTCGGTTACTTATACTTAATGTTCATTTATAACTTTGTGGTCAGTTGTTTTTTTTTGTTTTATTTATGTTGTTACGTCAAATTCAAACAACCGTCGCACTAAAATCATAGAAATTTTTTAATGGAAATTTGTTAATTTTTTTCTGAAACAAAAGTCATTTGTTTTTTATAATTAAAAACATTAAAACAGGATTAAAATTACAATAATTAAGATGTGGATAAAACATTATTTACGTTGTAGATAAAACTGTAAAATGCAACAACGATACGTAAATTAGGTGAACCCCCTTCACGAAACCAAACAGGAACACGTGATATTAGAATGCACTTAATGTTACCGATGGTTCCACTAAACTCTTGTTCAATAATGTTAATTTTTATATCGTATCTACATGTACGTAATCGATTTGCGCCCTACAGTGAAATTTAATTACCATAATTTGCGTTTGTGACCATACAAGTTTGTATAGGTTCATTTAATTTAAAGTTGTTTTGTATGGATTTAAATATCCATGGTTAAGATTATAAAATCAACATTCTAAGTCGTTAGTGCTGCGCTATACTGTGTTAATTTTGCGTTGGCATATGTTGATCAAACACACTGTACAAGAGAAATCGTTTAACTTTGACGCAATAATCAGTTTTTCTACTATTTTACTACAGTGGTGGAATGCTATTTAGTGGTCGGTATTTCTTCACAATAACGAAACATTCTTGTTCAGTCATAAATCTTCAAAGCAGGGTATTTTCTCAAATAACAATCAACAGTAGACCTACCGCAGTTCCCGGTGAGTTCTTTTTTGACCTTTTCTCCTAATATTGTCGGAGGTGTTTTTTACTTGTACCGTTTAAGCTACTAAATTTAGAGGCAACATCAAAAGCAGGAAAGCTACTCACTGAAACCGGTACCTCTAAATACTACAGGATCACTTGGATCGCATGGGTCGCTTACTATCTTTCGTATTTACAAAAGCAATGATATTAATGTTAGTGTTGGGGTTAAAGTTATTTTTGGGATTGAGATTAGTGTTTAGGGCAGGGTTAGGATTGCTTCCTATAGCAATCTAAGTGATCCAAGCGATCCAAGTGCTCCAAGCGATCCTGCGGTCCCTCTATTTTGTACAGGTCCGCTAGAGTTAGTTTTAAACATGGGGTTGGAGTTAGGGTTAGTTCTGGGGTTAAGATTAGTGTTTAGGGCAGGGTTTAAATTAGTGTTTAGGGCCGGGCCACTAGACTTAGCGGACCTAGTGCTGGACCTAGCGGACCTAGTGCTGGACCTAGCAGACCTAGTGCTGGACCTAGCGGACCTAGCGCTGAACCTAGCTGACCTAGTGGACCTAGCGGACCTGTACAAAATAAAGGGACCCGCGAATCCTGTAGTATTTAGAGGCACTCTACTCAAACTTTGAAAACCCTGCACTAAACAACACAATACTCTTAACTTCTAAACACGGTTCTAAACAAGCCTAAAAAGTATTATAGTTAGGGCTGTGCAAATTCATAAAAAATCTTAACGGTTAACCGATCCAAAAATAAATCGGTTAACCGGTTAACCGATTAAATCGGCATTTTTCCCTACTCGATGTAACGATGCAAGCCGACCTCACGCGTTATAAAAACAACCTGCTTATAGCGCAGCGGTTCTCAAACTTTTTTTAAAAAATTACGCAACGGTCCCCTAGCAATTTTTTAAATGACTCACGGTCCCCTCGAAAAAATAGGGAAGTAAAACTAAAAATGTTGCAACATTAAAGAATCCAAAACAAAACGTATTAACCTGGATGCATGGCTTAAGGAAAAACGAGACGCCTCTAACCTAGGAATTTTTTAAATGCTTACTCCTGCTACAATAGGAATTGTACTATTTCCTACTATAGTAGAAGTCCGCAATCTCAGATAGGCTTGTTGGTACTTTTGAATTGCACTAATATGACATCAAATAGCTTCTTGTGATGTCATAAACGCCTATGTAGCCTGTAAGCTTTCATGACAAATTGTGTTTGTTAAGTTGATTGGAAGAAAAGTTGCGTGAAAACTTAATTTTACACAATTTTTTTTCTTCAATTGCGTCGTTTAAGTCTTCACAAGATAAGGCCACTTTCCATCATCTTACGTTTATCTTATATTCTTATCGTACGTCGCACTAGTCAAAACATCGGTGGCCCGCACAAACTGGCCGCTTAATTCGACAAAATATTAAGTCTATTATGGGAACTAAAGTTTTACAATTAGAAGTTTGCCTATTGTTCAACTTAACTTTTTTCAATTAATACACGTGGCCATAACATTGTATACTAGGGCTGTGCAAGAACCTAATTCTTATAAAGGTTAACTGATCAAAGAAAAGAACCTAGGAAAAACGCTCGCGGGATTGCGTCAGTGGTCCTGTATTGAATCTAGGTCAATGTAACCCTAGGTCAAACCGCCGATCAAAGCAATAAACACCGCGACGAATCGTTAGAAAAGCGGCGCTGCGGTTAGCAACGCCAAGACCTACAAAATCATACCAAGTCGATACGATCTCAAGGCCTCGTACCATCACTTATGCCTACTGCAAGTCAACTGTGTGGTCTTACAACCACCATATAAATTATTTTAATATCATGCGCTGTTGTAGGCTGAAAAACGAACACAGTCGGTTAACCATTTATTGACTTTATTGACAGTTAACTGACGTCCACGTTAACTTCGCACATCATTACTTACGTAATGTAATTCCGACGTTCATAATTACGTAATTACGCCGAGCTCCAATCGGTTAACCATTTACCGATTTTATTAACGTCCCGTCGGTTAACCGTTAACCAATGCACAGCCCTAATTATAGTGTTAAACGATTTGTTAAAATATAGGCTTTAACTTATAAATATATAAGGTATTCTGAAGAAAATAACAAATATTGATTTGCTTCATTTGTCATTATTTATTTCTGGCCCAAAAAATTATTAAACTAAAAGTAAACAGATGAGGTGTATTTAAAGTAAGTTTATAAACCTTGGAAAAGCTACTTTTAAAGTAATCGTGTTTATGCCCATTGCTACCCTCTTAGTGTGGGTGACACATATTTATTTTTTACATTGTACCTTCCAGGTGCTCACTGTAGGCCACATTCAATTAGACCAATATCCAGTAAAAAAGTTCGAGAATTTTCAATTTTAAGTAGCGAAATGTCGAAGTATTTGCAAAATCAGCGTTGGGATTTAAGTGCTGAAGAGATCAAGTTGAAATCTGAGAAGTTAATGCAAGATATGAAAGCTGTATATGATGCTGTGGCTGCCATCCCTGTAGGAGAGGCCACATTTGTAAACGCAGTCCTTCCGCTAGCTAACATGGATACCAGTGCTTCAGTCATAAGGTGGTTTTGATATGAGGTTTCTTATTTTGAGTGATATTGCATACACTTTTTGAGTAGTAGACTACCAGTATTTTATAGTTAATATATTAATTATACAGTGTAGCAAGACTTTCCTTTCTTCCCACATTGTCCAAGTTTTATTTAATTGGTTAAAGTGTACCCCAACAAAGTCCTTATTTCTCTAGTCTTTTAACGCTAAGTTGTGTTAGCTCTCCCATATAAACAAATTGAGTATAATGCATTCACAAGATTTTACTTTTGCAGTTTTGCTAAACCAAAGTGTTGGAACTGTTGAAATAATTATTTTCACCCACACTACATATAAACACATCTTGCATTTTGCATCATTTCTGGCATGTTTAACCTTACATTAAAGGCCGCCACTAAATATTCTTCAATACCACATTCTAGGAGCAATTTGGATTTCTACCAACATGTACACAGCGACAAAGCGCTACGTGATGCCAGTACTGAATGCGATAAGAAGTTGTCGGAGTTTGAGATTGAGCTGAGCATGAGGAAGGACATATATGATAGGTGGGTGGAAGTTGTTGTGGGTTGGTGTATGTTATAGTAGAAACTACCCTGAACATGGTGAAAGAAAGCATGAAAATAACTTGCGTGATGAATAATACGACACATTACTTAAAGGTAATCAGTAGGATCAGTGTTTTTAAGGTGGAATACCATGTTCAGATGGATACATTTGTATTCCCTAATTGGTGTGGTTTGTCCATGGTTACAATACAATTTTATCATAATGAA
>CH003364.1:450087-495430 GCA_000149265.1 Ciona savignyi
GATAAATTTACTTTAAAATGACCACATTAAGTGTCTCTTGTCACTTTAATAAACAGAGAACGCATTCTTTGGTTTGATTTGTAGGGATAAATTTCCTCTAAATTGGCATCATGGTCATGTCATAATAAAGTTTGTACCTATACCAAGGGTGGGCAACTTCTCTAGTCAGCGGGCCAGATGTGGGAAAATGAAGTCCTTGGTGGGCCGGATTATCACATGAATAGTACCGTATTTAATATCTTAATTACAGGCTATAGTTAGATAAAGTCTGGGGGCGGACCCATTACAGGGTATGGTTAAATACAGTCAAAATCCCCTTACTGCCGGACTCAGTCCATCGGCCGTATGTTGCCCATGCCTGACCAATACTGTGCATTTTTCTCTGCCTATTTTCTTGGTGTTAATACAACTGTTTTATTCTGGCGCAATAAAAGTATAAAGTTAAATCGGATTATAAATATAGGAATAATAAAATAGTACATCTTGGTATTATGTATGTTAATATATGGTTAAGTAATGCTTGATTTTTAGTCCAGTTAAGTTAAATTTAATTTCACATGTGAGGTTTAACTCGTTGTGCAGTAAAACATACTGGTCCATACAGGAAAACCGTGCAATATTGACGGAGCTGGTTAAACTCCGCGCCGAGAAAGCGAAATTACTCGGCTACGAGAACCACGCAGCATTTGTGCATGACATGAGGATGGCCAAGCACCCCAACAATGTCATCAACTTCACAAAGTCTTTAGCAGGTCGGCTGCATTCTCGGTTTAAATGCTATTTGGGAGTCTGTGGCTAATTCTTACAATTTACCTAAGTACCTTCTCAACTTCGTTCAGCCGGTTAGTTTGGCGGTTAAGTGTCGGAACATGTCTATCATATACAGCACACTGCAATAGCTCCGGTAACCCGACTGTGGGCACGAGTTGATCTGACTTCCCATGCATTAACCCCCTTGGTCCCATTCATGAGGATAAACATAAATATCCTATCCTATCCTAGATTATAATGTTTATTCTCTGATGTAGGACACGCATAAGGCATTGTGTTTTCCCACTGGCGTGCCCACTATCAGTTTGCTGGTGCATTTACAGTGTGTTTTATACAGCAGGGATAAAAGGTACTGATAAAAAATACATTTAATCGATATTCATTGGGACAATATTTTGGCCGCCTTTTTCCAGTTACACATTTGTTTGGGACTATATACAATATTACACATCATTCTGAAACAGTGGTTCAGGTGTTAATAACTGATTCTACAGAAAAACTAAAACCCCTTGGTGAATCTGACCTGGCGGAAATGATTAGGTTAAAAGAAGAGGATTGTGCAAAGTATGGTGAAGAATTTGACGGAAAGATCAGTATGTGGGATCTAAAGTATGTCTAGTTGTATTTTTGACATAGAATAGTAGTTTGGCCAGTTTGCTTAAATAGCGACACAGTGTCAGGGATCTGGAGCTGGTACAAATATGCATCTGCTCCAGGTCCAGCTCTGGAGCTCTATTCTATCGCAAAGTAGCTCCAGAGGGCAACGATAAAGGGAGGGAGGGAAGGAGGAAAGGAGGGAAACTGCTCAACAAAACTATCAAAATTAATTTTAACCCTTTCCTAAACACTAATCTTATCACCAGAAGTAACCCTAACTTGAACCCCATATTTAAAACTAACTTTAATGTCCTAATATTTATTTTATTGAGCAGTTTCCCTCCTTCCCGCTTTCCCTCCTTTTAGTTTTTACCGCTCCAGATCCTCTGAAAAAGCCTGGCTCCTGAGAGGATTAGAATCGATGGATTAAACCAAAACTATAATAGTTTAACTTTTGTTTTTTGTACGTTTTTTTAAATCTATTAAATAGTGGCATCCTTAACTTTGTGTATTGTCTAGAAACACTCCAATAAAATTAATCAATGCTCTTGGTTTATTCCTGTAATCAAAGGACCAAATTAAATAAACTAAACTTTTCTCCTGAATACATGTTTAATATCTCTATTTCCACAAAGTTGAGCCATTAAATATGCTTCCAAATCAATGATAGAAAAAATAAACTACAGACAGGTACAATTACAATAAAAATTACAATTACCTTTATTATAGTCGGGTCTAATTCCAAATTAAAAATATTCAGTATATTTATCCAACTCGCACCGGTGCAGGTATTACATGAACAAGATAGAAGAACTCAATTACGCGATCGACCATGAACAACTTAAACTTTACTTTCCCCTTCATGTTGTCACTAAAGGCCTGTTGGAAATTTATCAAGAACTTCTCGGGTTAAAGTAAGTATTTCATCCACTATTTAGGCTTACTTTCTGTATTTTAAAATTAAAATTTGTTTTTTGGTATTATGAATTATTTACAGGTAAGATTTATTCGGCGGCTAATTAAGTATCTATAGATCTGTGTAGGATTTTTATCCCCTTGAATGTAACAACCCAAAGGGAGTTAATACACAACCAATTGTCAGATTACAAAGCGCCCACTGTCCAGTTACAGGAGCAATTGCAGTGTGTTTTGTATAAATTCAGTCGTTCAATTCGGTAAAAAAACCCATTGATGTATTTTCAATTTCTTGTTTATGCTAGTTTTGCAAAGTTGGACGAGGCGCACGCATGGCACCAAGACGTCACGTTGTACTCTGTGACCGACCGGGACAATGGAAACCTGATCGGACATTTTTATCTTGACCTTCACCCACGAGAGGGAAAGTATGGACATGCAGCTTGTTTTGGGTTGGTTCCAGGCTGTTTAAATTCGGATGGGACAAGGCAACTTGGTAACTACGCAATACATTCATAGGTTATTAAGGAGGTGCCTCAATAAAACAAACATGTCATAACGGCTCGATTAAAAATCCTGGTAATTATGTCTTTATGATAACAGTATACATGAATTTTGGAGTTGCACTTTTGATAAAAAAATAATTAATATCTATGATTACTCAACTTATTACATTAAAAAAATAACTGTAACTTCCCAACAAGGTGCTGGCTCCTAACACTTGTCTTTGTGAGAAGTCGCAGTATGATTAGACGGTGTCTCTTATTCAGAGCTTGAAATAACGCGTCATTGTCCAAAACTTGTGAATTTATTTGAAATTGAAATAAATGATGGCGACAATAAAAAGTCTTGAAATGACGCTTTTCAAATTGTGACTGAACATGAGCCAAAGCACGTCATACACATCTTAACAATAACCGATAATTCCAAAACATAATAACTAAAACTATCAAAGGACCGTTTACCTCACGATAATGATCAGCCGGTAAAAAACGAGAGTTTTATACTCCGGTGAAATGGTGGGGAATAAGGGAAATACAAGAGCAATCTTATTCTCTCGTGACATCAATATAAATATATACAATATGGCGACGATAAATCTTACAACAACTTAACAAAAAATAACAAAATTTCCATCCAACAAAACAAGTAAATTACAGTAACCAATTTTTTTACCAAAAAAACAGCTGTCGCAGCGATGGTTGCAAATTTCACGAAACCGACATCGGACGCCCCCTCTCTCCTCACCCACGATGAAGTGGAGACTTTCTTCCACGAGTTCGGACACGTGATGCATCAAATATGCGCAGAGGTATGACAAATACATTTTTGTGCACGGATCGGGGCGAAAAGCAACATCGACTTGTTGATTTTGCGGTTTAACGTTGATTCGTGGGAATTCCTCTTAAAACCTCTTCTGTACCACTTAATTATTTATGTTTCACTACTCAAAAAATGTAAAATTGGGATTTCATAATTATTCCAAACCATACTTATTCCAAAACCACTAAAGAAACTGGTAAAATGCGGAATTTTGAATAGTCAATGAAAAGGCCCAGCGGGCCCGATTTGGCCTGTGGGTCGCAGTTTGCCTGGTTTATTTAACGCCCAGTTAACTCCTAAAAATTATGCAGGCAGAGTTTGAGATGTTTAGTGGCACAAGCGTGGAGCGTGATTTCGTGGAGGCCCCGTCTCAAATGCTGGAGAACTGGTGTTGGGAGTACGAACCGCTCAAGCGAATGTCACAACATTATAAGGTGGGTGGTTAGAGAACTAGGTTAGTCCAATGGGTTGTTTAGTCTGATGGGTTAGTGCGTCGCATTTCAGCTGAAGGGTTACAGGATCAAAATTGGTCACTAGCTAGTCTCATGTATTCTTGGGCAAGGCACTTAACGAACATCTCCCTGAACTCAGTAAAATGATGTGTTTTATCAAATTGGGGGAACGTCATAATCCTATACAACACACTGCAATAGCTCAGATAACACGATGTTGTGGATAATGAAGTTGAGTTAATCGGAACTGCTTTGGTGCTGTGCTAAAGGAAAATTGCAAAAAAAAACCTTTAAAGGAATATCTGACATAGACCTGATCATATACACCATCATTTACCTTAGACCATGCTGTCTGATTAGCTACCAGTGGGTTAGAGCTATGTAAAAGTGGATTGGTCTGGTGTACAGTAATACTTAATGCTTACAGTTTGATTGTTGTAGCTAAAACAATATGTGTGTAATCAAACAGTTTATTTTGGATTGTCTACCCAATATGTCTTACTTAGGTGCGCAGTACCGGTAATACAGTGGATATTAAAAAAAATTATAAAGAAAAAAAATACAGTGGATTATCAAACAGAAATATCAATTTTGACGGCTTAAGCAAATTTATATGACCTTGTATTGAATATCACATATCCCTCTCACCAGGATGGTAGTGACATTCCAAAAGACCTGATCGACGCTCTGATCAAGTCGCGCAACGCAAACACCGGAGTGTTTTACCTTCGGCAGATCACTCTTGGAACTCTGGATCTTAAAATTCACATGACGGATTCAGCTGACGTTACTAAGGTTAAGCTGCGTAGAAATTATGTCCTGTATGTTTCCATATGGTGTCTTGTGTCGTGTATGGTAATTAGCAAAATTCTACAAAGTACCTAAAGTCTGGTAAAACTGACCACTCTTATGTTATGTTCTGATACATACACATATAGTTAGAGGTTCATGGGTGTAAACTGCACTCATGTGCCCCAGTTTACATCCATAATACCCCTGACGTAAACTAAAATTACTAAAACACAATAAAAATTTAGTTAAAAATACGTAATAACCAAACTAACATGGCCATTCACCCAAAAGGTGCAATTTTGCACCATTTTACAAACATACATGGTTTAAGTTTATGAACTAACATGGCCTTTACAATTCACGACTGTGCTCTTAAACTTTGAATTCATTTATTCAAACAACACATTCGCAGGTATATGCTGACGCTTGCACTGACATACTGGGAATTCCTGCATCGGAAGGCACCTGCATGCCCGCTACATTCGGCCATCTTGCCGGCGGCTACGACGCTCAGTATTACGGATATCTGTGGAGTGAAGTTTTTTGCTTCGATATGTTCTACTCGAGGCAAGTATTGTGGGTGTTTAGTTTATGTAATTTTGTTTCCACAATGAAAACCTAAAGCAGGACAAAAATTTAAAAAACGGAAAAAAACGACAAAACGACAGCCGATACAAAACGCCTAAAAAGCTAAGTGGCCGCTAAACTCAAATAAAAAAAATAATAAATAAATAATAAAAGATAAAAAAATTTGGACACCCACGTTTATTTACCCCATGCACGGGTCAGCGCAAAGTGTTAAAACACTGGTATCATACTTTAGATATAAGATATTCATGTTTATACCCGTAAATGGGAAAACGCAAGGGGTGTTAACACATAGGCAATGTACAGATCACCTCGCGCTCACCTTCGGGTTACCTAAGCTTTTTTTTTAATTTAAATATTTAAGACACTTTGCTCATATAATATCCAATGCAGTGGCGCCGAGTGAGGGTGTTCAGAGTGTGAAATCACACTCTAGAATTTTTGCTCTGTGTAAACACACTCTAGAAAATTCGTCCAAGTTTGTTCTTTTAAAGTAAAATTGATGGAAAAATGTTGCGCGCTCCGGTAAAAACGTAATTTTAGTTAGCGCATTATAAAGCGAAAATATGGAAGTAAGGCACTATAAGCAAAAAACGCCGTAGGAAATCGCATAAACCTAATATAATCATTACTACATAATCGCAAAATCCGGCTGGTGAGGTTTTTGTTACCAAGTCAAAATCCGTATATAATTTTATTCTAATTTGGGCGACGCCGCTAAAGTGCGTTGGACACAAGCCAATTGCGCATTAGTAGTCTGTAAACTAAGGCACACAGCCAAGTAAACTCTATATTTATTTTACATAAAAATTGAACACATTGCAATAGCTACAAAAAAATACAAATCTTGAATCAACGTCAATGTTAGAGTAGTGGACACCGTCATCTGGTATGGACTAGATAATTATTTGAAATATAATAAGGCTACAGTTCAAAACAACAAAATATAATAATACCGATTGAAAAAATACATGCGATTGCCGGACACGCTCCATATATTTATCTAATTAAATTTGCCGAATTGTCAACTCAGCAAATCGGGGCGCAACGATCAAAGCAACGTAGTCTCTCGGAGATTTGATTGACAGCTGGCTGCTAGCGTATTTAAATTTTGGGTTTCAAATTTTGTGTTAAAACGTTGTAACTTAATAAAAATTTGATGAAACTGCAGCTGTGCGCTTGGAAACTTTATTTCCTTTACTTTTTGACAGTTTTTTTTAATCCGGAGTTTTTTAAATTAGTACCCATATGCAGCAAATGATCTGAACCACCACGGCATTCCTTTTGCCGTGGACTTAGGTTAATTTGCCGGGCCCACGGTAAACGAAAAAAAATCGAGGACTGTTAGTTTATGTAATATTAGAATATAATAGTGATTCTTTATTACACAATATAATAAAAGCATGTTTTGTTTTGTTTTAACCAACAATTCAAATACTAAAACGATCTGTATTATTAAGCCACATCAGCAAATTATAAAGCGAATGTTGTTTGTTAAGATAAAATAAAATGGTAAAGAAAGCTAAAATATGGTTTCGAGGATGATAAAAAAATACGAAATTGCAGCCAGGTATTAGCGCATTTTTTAAGTCTATTTCCAGCGTATAGTTAGTTGCCTTGCACAACATGTGAATTCGAAAGAATGTTTAGCGTTCTGCGACGCGTGAAATCGTATATACGTTCGACTTATTTGCGCTTGTCTTAAAAATTACGACCTACCAGATGAAGGATATTGTTAAAATTCGTTTCATTTCTTTCATTAATGACGTTGGTTAAACACGCTCTTTGCGCAACGCCCGCCGGTGCGGTCTAATGGTTCGTCTTTAATGTGACGTCATACATAGAGTATTTTACGTTCACACTCTAGATTTTAGAAAGTTCGGCGCTTCTGATCCAATGTATATAATTTGTCAGAAGACCTCCCATTGTACAATTTTGACTGCAATGCGCCATCAAATTTAGCAAGTTTCCTAATGTGCCTAGAGTAAAACAGTTTGCGGACCACTGTTCTATCCTAAAGTGATTTTTGAATACTTAGCATAGTTAGGATAGTCTTTTTAATCATATATGTGGGACTCGGTAGGACTTGTACCACGTGCTCGTCAAACACCTTATGCCCATAGTCAGAATGTGAGAGATATGCTCTGTGTTTAACACTGGGTTAAACCATTTAAAATCCCAGGTTCAAGAAAGAAGGGATAATGAGCAGCGCCGTTGGACGAGATTACCGGAAGTTTATATTGAAACCAGGTGGTTCGATGGACGCGGAAGACATGTTACGTCATTTCCTTGGTCGGGAGCCAAACCAGGCTGCCTTCCTTACAGCGAAAGGCTTGTTTGCTGCTTCATAAGCAAATTTCCCTGCGTCATTAAGAGTTTTTTTGCTGCGTAATTAAGATTTTTGTGCTGATTCATACAGAAATATTTGCTGCGTCGTTGTGGTGATTTCTACTGTGTTAAACGTTCCAATAAAGAAGGTTTGTAATAGTATTCTCACTAAGTCGTGTATTGTTTTTATTTTTCATGTGCATTTTGTGGAAGTACCACGCGAGTTAAATTATTTAGGTCAAATTTTAAATCTGTGATGTTCCTCCGTACGCCTGTTTAAAAAGCATTAGATAGCGTTGAAAGCAATGATAGATTTAGGATAGAATAGGATATTCCTGTATATCCCGATGAATGGGAAAACCAATGAGTTAGCCTAACACACAGGCAATTGGATCACCTCGCGCCCACCATCGGGTTATCTGAGCTATTGCAGTGTGTTGTGAATGATTCACACGTTTGTTCAATTTGGTGGAATCCATTTATCCGATAGGTTCAGGCAATGTCTGTTAAGTGTCTTTCTCGCTAGCAACTAGTTTCGAATCTGCAACCTTACGGAAAAAAGGCGACGCACAAACCCATTAATCACACTTTGGACACGAATTTCAACAGTTATATGACATCTTTTAGACAAGTTTTGTTTTTAATTGCTAGCCACTGAGCAACTACCTTGAGTAGCAAAAAAATAGGTTCTTTAAATAAATAGTTCATTTACCAAAGACGTTAAAATAAAATAAAAAAACTGTTCGATTAAAATAGTCGATAAGTTACAACAAATGTACATCGTTGATAAAGGTAAAATGAATCCCGTAAACCGGTTTAGTTTATTCATTTTTTGCCCCAGTTTTTAAAAATGGCAAACGAATATAATCACGATACAGAAACAGGAAAAGACGGCAAAACGAACAGTCGTTAGAACACGTCAGTAAAAAAGGATATAAATTAATGAATATAGCGGACGCGGCCGCCAAACCTAGGTAAATGAACAATATTTAGCAATCGACATTTAATTAAGACTAAACGATTTAGAGCCCTGAAGAAGAGTGTGCGGTAAAGCGTGACCAGTGTAGTGGGAGAGCCGGCTTTAGGAGAAGGTGTGGCCCGAAAGCGTGGACCAGAGTGGAAAAAAAACCTAAAACACAAATTGCATAACATTAATGCATTTGATTTATTACTTATTTAGGAGTGTGAAAAAGGAGCACTACATTAGTGCACCATAAATAACAAAACGAAAGAACAAAACAAAACAAACAAAATGTTAAAGTAAATAAATAAGAAATAATAATAAATAAATAGCAAGCCAAAAAAGGGTTGCTAGAAAATGAAAATACAAAAGGTTGCAGCAAGCATCCGATTATATCAATGAAAATTGGTTGTGACATGATAGTTTATTATTGAATGCCATCTTCATCTATGTCTCTAGGATCACACCTCCAACTCTCGAACAATAAATTTGAGGAGAAAGAAGCCACGCAAGAAAAAACGGACGACCTTCTCCTTGTAGATGAAATTTTGGTGTCCGGGTATCTGAAACAATAATGTCTTGGCAGTATAGTTGTAAAAATGCTTCAAGACATTAAAGAAATGGAAAAGTAGATAGAAATAAAAAGAGATCAAGGGACAGGGTGTGGTGTGCAGACAGATGGTGAAAGATATTTTATACACCAAAAACAAGTAAAACTACTGAAGTGATAAGCTTTAAAATACAGAACTCTGTTAGGGTCGGTAAAAATCATTTCACAGAAAAACAAAACCAAATGTGCCAACGGCTTACCAAGTAACAGAGAATACTGTAAAAAACATCATCATAAATAAAACTTGTGTTTGTGTAGGCAAATCAATATTGTTAACAAGCAGAGAAAGCCAAGACTGTGATTTAATTTGGTGATCATAATTTAAAAAGAACAAAATCTGCCAATATGGAATGAAGATGTCACAGTTTACCATGTGAAATCTTTTGCATTCTGTTAGGGTTTTTGCATGAAACAGACAAAGTTAAATTGGTCGTTCTAGTTTGGGTGTGGTGCGGTTAATGGCGTTGAAATAAAGCGACCAAAACGTAATGTTTATTCTGTCATACCGACTTGGTTACCCCAGGGTATTAATAGGAATACCCCACCAAAGCGTCTGTGACACGATCAGACAGATTGAAATGTCAAATTTTTTTTTGACCGAGCCAAGTTTTGAACCCACGACGGGTCGTCACTGGGACGGTTTTTGTATAAGAGTCGGTAAATGTATCGGTCGCTTTAGGCATTTGGCCACACGACCGTACATCAGACAAGATAATTGGGCGGGGAAGCGTAAAAACCAGACGCGAGAGCGCCGATAAAGGAAGTCTTTGTTGACGGCCGTCTGCTCAACCTACTTCGGGTGGCAGAAAGGTAACATTTGATCGAAATGCAGGTAGCGGTTCGGGCAGTTATATCACCCACATATACTTACATTGACAGAACTTAAAAGTAGCAATTTGTTAAAATAAATAAAGCGGAAAGGACTGTTTACCTGTATGTGGCACAGAATGTTATAATACGAAGTTAAAATAAGTAAGGCTAAAATTAGGTAGTCGATATAATTACAAAAAGCCGAAGAATAGTGGTGGTCATGATATAGCATTTATTTTCAATTGCTTTTGTTGCTGGAGATAAGTTTTAATCGGCAGGATTACAGTTTACTGTTCGTGTCGCGGCGGGTCAAATGACGTCATGACTATTGACGCCGCGAAGCGTTTATGACGTCATAGTAAATTTTCATTCAACAGGTCGCTTTGAAATGGATGAGTAAAGCGCTGGTTTGTTTGGCGCCGTTAGCACCGAAATATGGCGCGTGTGTTATATATCTTGTACGTTGTATTAGCGCAATGTTGTTGGAGCGTGCTTGCAGAAGACATTCGGCACGTTTACGGCACGGAAGTGGCCAACGGCCGAGTTGCTTACGCACAAAAACATTTGATTTCTTTCCCGCACGAAAGTGGTAGAATTTGCAAAGTGGAAGTCGTGCAGAACGAGCCGATGTACCAGAAGGTCGGCAGATTCACCCCCGAGGTATGGAAGACGTGTATTATAATGTTGGCGCAATAAAAGTGCCACACTGAACGCGCGTAGGGGAGTCTGGTTTTTATTCATCGACAATATGCACCGCTCGGGGCTACACTAAAACGAGGGAAAAAGGGAAACTGCTCACTAAGCTATTGAAACCATCAACCCTGCTATAAATACTAAATTCAACCCCAGTACTAACGTTGACTGTAACCCCAACGCTAATACTAACACTAACGTCCTAATCTTTTTATAGTAAGCAGTTTCCCTGTTTTCCTATTTCCCTCATTTTAGTGTCACCCACCGCTTGCGTTCTCTTCCGTTGTAAAGTTTGTCCAAAATGTTGGCTAACAGGTCATATATCTTTAATAAAAGTAGCATTTTGGTAAAACTCATAGGGCTTTTGTAAGCGTTAAAACTTCTATAGATGAAATATAAATACCAATAAAAACAGAAATGTTATGGATTTAAAATAACACCGCATTTCTATATTTCGTGCACAAATATGTTTCCATGATCAATGTAATTATATAGTAGATGAAAAAAAAAATTAAACTCTTCAGAAAACCACATGTACACAGGCAAGTTATCAGAGCTACTGCTATGTGTTGCACATGGCAGAGAGACTTGGGTTTAAATTTTATTTAACCCCTTAATCTACTGGGGTTAAGCAATATCAATTAATCCATTGGGGTTGAAAAAATGTCGTAAGAAATCTCATAACTTTACGATTGATAATCCGGCACGTTTGCCAATGAGAAAGTGATCCCGACTGCGCATAACCGTACAAAATGTTTCAGACATTCGACTGTGACTACCTCCCGAACTCAGTGAGGTATGAACACAACGGATCTCCGTTCCTGCTACAAGATGATGTCAAATTACGCTCTTATGTCATGCTGTCAAATGCGACCGTGCAGGTACTTTTTGGCGTATGGTTATAGATAAAGTCTGCGGGCTGGTAAAAATCATTTCACGGGCCGGACAGGCTTACAGCCGTAGTTGCCCACATGCTTGCGTTAAATCACATCTATGTATTTGTTTTAAAACACGCTATATTATTAACTCGCTATTATTTATGACACCCCAGGAAACGGTGATCATTCACATTCGGATATTGAACTCAAGGTGCGATATTATTCAAATCAATGATGTTCCTCTACGAGTAGAACGTAATACCAAGGTATTTGATTGATGTTATCACCACTTTTAAAAACTACATCCAACCGTAAAGCTTAGTGAGTTACTGTGTAGCCTTTCAGGGTTAGGATTCCAGATTCGAAATAAGTCGATATCTGTTCGGTTGTGTCCTTAGGCAAGCATTGTCCTGACATTATTACGAACGTAGTAGATTAATGGTTCAAAGTTAAAGGAACATGTGAATCATACACAACACACTGCAATAGCACCGGTAACCCAACGGCAAAAGCAAAGTAATCTGCCGATTGCACCTGTGATACCTTTCCCTTGCGTTTTCCCTTACACAGGAATAAACATGAATATATATCCTATCCCACTCAAGTAAATGATCAAAACTACGTTAATGGTGATTATTTTATTATGAATTAAAAGGTCAAGTTAAACAAAGTTAACAAAGTGAAACCTAAGCAGCGTAATTTGTATGGAATGTTCGTTTATTTATGTACAGTATTCTCCTGTTTGAAGTAATGACACAATTTTCACCCACCCGATGCAGTTTTCGAACCCCATTAATCGCGATGTTATGGAGTTCGATTACGACCGCGATTTTGATACTGAGTGCGAGGTTCGGGTCATATACGAAGGTTTGTACGAATTCCCAGCTCAAGGGCAACTTGTAAGAAGCGACAATTCGACGGAAACGGCAAATACAGAGTGAGCTAACCCTAACTGAAGTATTTCTATTATTGTTTAATTTTTTAAATCCGCTCTTCTCTTTAGTAGAAAAGAATTTTTGATATTTTTTTTATTTTTTGGCTGTAGTTCGGTTGCGCTAACTAAGTAACGCTGAGACCCCAACACGTGTAAACGACATGATGTATAATGTCTGTGACTTTATTCAGGGGGTTACCCGGGAGGGAAAGAACCGTTCTGCACACTTGCGATGAACAATATGTATTATAAAGTTTTGTAGTCCCGTCCGAAAATGACGGTTTATCTTTCTTTCTCACTAACAGTTTTTAATTAATAGCCGAATTTAATATTGTATATATTTTTACACGAGCTTGTATTATGATATTTCCACAACGAAATATTACCAGAAGTATATTAGGTACAGCCATTTTAGTGGCAAATTGCTCTTAATGGGAAGGTAAGGTAAGGTGAACCGTTATAAATAACACAGAACAATTTATTATATAAATACCTTAAAACAATGTATTACATAAAATCATTGAACAATTTATTACATAAATAACATAGAACAGTTTATTATATAAATAACATAGAGTAATTTATAATATAAATTAATAATAGAAAACTTTTAAGAAGGTTTAAGGATAGTTGTTACTTTGAGTTGTGAAAGGTCTATTTAAACCCACTAAATCGTAGCATCGGATATTAATGCACCTTATTTAGATACCCAACAATGCCTAAAGTACATGTGGTTGCCTAAACCCTGTAAATTGATGGCTTCTTCTGACAGTAGACGTGAGGTCAATATATGATTGCCTGTGCCTGTGTGTTAATGCCCCTTTTTTATGCTTGGGTATAACATATATATCTCATCTATAAGTATCCTATCCTAAGAACCAGGCAAATGCAACCCAGTGTCCGACCGGTTAGTCTGGCAGTTTAGTGCGAAGCCTGTCAACCGAAAGGTTGTAGGTTTAAAACTGGTCGCTAGCAAATCAGTTGTGTCCTTGGGCAAGGCACTTAACAGGAATTGCCCAAACCCAACAGGTTAATGGGTCCTATCAAATTGAAGGAATGTTTCTATCATGGGTTAACTCCAGTTTCCTTTATCTTATTAAATAAAAACCCCCAATACACCCCAGGCAGCCTCACTACATTACAACGGGGACGATCAGAACCTCCTGTGACGACTTCCTGGTGATGGGGATTCGATACGAACACAGATCTGTCCCAACACCTGATGTTGATTACATCCCAATTCATGTTGTTGTAACTGACAGGTGTGTATATTGAAAGACTGTTTGCGCGATTGAAACTGTTTGCAAGATTAAAAAGTTTTGCAAGATTGAAAAGTATTGAAAGATTGAAACTGTTTGCAAGATTGAAACTGTTTGCAAGATTGAAACTGTTTGCAAGATTAAAACAGTTTGCAAGATTGAAACTGTTTGCAAGATTAAAACAGTTTGCAAGATTGAAACTGTTAGCAAGATTGAAAAATATTGCAAGATTGAAACTGTTGGCAAGATTGAAAAATATTGCAAGATTGAAACTTTTAGCAAGATTGAAACTGTTTGCAAGATTGAAACTGTTTGCAAGATTGAAACTGTTTGCAAGATAGAAACTGTTTGCAAAATTGAAACTGTTTGCAAGATTGAAACTGTTTGCAAGATTGAAACTGTTTGCAAGATTGAAACTGTTTGCAAGATTGAAACTGTTGGCAAGATTGAAACTTTTTGCAAGATAGAAACTTTTTGCAAGATTTAAACTTTGTGCAGGATTAAAAAATAGCACAAGATTGAAACTTACATAAATTTAGTTGTTTAATGTTTGGCAAGTTGCTTGGGTGTTATTAGACTAATTACCAAATAATAATAGATTTCGTTAAATTGAATAACAAATAAACAAGTGTGAATAGAAGGATTTTAGATTTCTTGTACACACAGTACTATTACCAGAGCTGTTGCAGTGCGTTGTATATGATTAAGATATTGTTTACATTTATATTTAACCCATTAATGCACTGGATTCACAAAATGGCCATTATGTACCTTGTCCAGTAAGACAAGAATTTGGTATGAGCTCACATTGTTTACATGGGTGTTTCAGCCCTTGATCATTAAATCTTGACATTTAGTTAACATTTTTGTTTCTGTATTTGCAGGAGGTCAGGTTCAGTACTTACACAAGAACGACATTTTTTACCTGTCACTATTGCCAGCGCTTTTCCAAACCAACCCCCTAAACCTTCATTTACAAACATGTATATCTTGGAAGTAAGTACCTGCAATAAGACTTTTTTGTTCGACAGATTAGCAGGAAAGGTTAGTCAGGCGGCTTTCAACCGAAGATTTCCAGGTTCGACTGGTCGCTAGCTAGTTTGTGTCCTTGAACAAGGCACTTCGAACATTGCCTGAACCCAACGAATTAATTGGTTCTACTAAACTAAAGAAACGTGTGAAGCATACACAACAAACTGCAACAGCTCCAGTAACCTGATGGTGGGCGCAAGGTAATCTAAGGATTGCCTGTGTGTTATCCCCCTTGGTTTTCCCATCCACGGGGATAAACATAATTATCCTATCCTAATAATTTAACTCTTCGCAAAAGATCATCTTAAGAATGATTTGTGTTATCTATTGATGAATAGTGTGGAACATATTGCCTTTACGTCTATCCTATTAAAAGCCATTGTATAACACAACACAAACCACCCTGTTTAGGTTGATCAGTTTGTGCTGACCAATATACTTCCAATGACGGTATCAGCCATGGATGGGGAAACCAGAAATGAACGCCTCATATTCAATATTAGCAAGCAACCAGAAGCGGGCTTCATCACACATTTGAATGATGAGAGCAAATCAATTGACTCCTTCTGGCAGGAGGTAATTATATTGCTTGGTGAAATAAATATAATCACTGTAAAAATGTGTACACATTATCTTAATAAGGGTTATTACCGCTATATATATCTCCTGAGTTTTTGACTTCCCGACAGACCCAAGGAAGAGTCTATATTAAACACCCTTGATGGTGGGCATGATTGTATTTTATTCAGTACTGACTGTATCGTTGCATTTACACCAGGAAATTATGGATATTATAATATAAACACTGGCAATGCTATGTTTAACTATTACAAACACTATATAATGTGATGCTTTATTATTTCACCAGCACCTACTGTAATAGCTTCACCAACTAGTGGCAGTATCTGATAAAATGTTTAACCTTATATCCAATTATGCACAAACTGGTATAGCTCCTGCACTATGCACCAGAGAAAGTAACCTTAAATTGTTACAACTCTCCAATTTATAGCATGTGATGTATCAATTAAATAGAAAGTCACCTATAATTGTCCGCAAACTTTAATTGCTCCAACAACTAAACTGTGCCCATGACTATAACTATGATTCTTAGCAAATTATTAGCCATCCACGTTATAAATACAAGGTCAGTAGTCTTATATTCAAACTAATCTTACACAGGACCTGGAAAGCCTTCAAATTGCTTACCAGCCACCCAACATAAGTTACCCAGAGAGACAATCATTTGTAGTGGAGTTTACAATCTTTGATGCATATTTTGAACACAGCATGCCTATCAGGGTAAGTTTAATTAATTATGATGCATCTTTTAGCTATTAAGACTCCAAAATGACTACAACATCCGAACTCCATCACAGAAGGTCCTTTTATTTTGATTAAATGCAGATACAATAAAACACATAGTTAAACTAATTCTGGCAATTCTGCCAGGACATGGCAGCGGCAATTTACACGTTCCGATTAATAACTCTTGTTCTCAGCTCAGACCCCCACAATACATAGATAATTTTAACAGAGTACTATACCTAATGAGTAGTCCAATTTGTCTAATTATTCACACATATAAATTGAAACTCAGCTTTGGGCATGATATGTATTAATGTGCAGTATGCAAGTCATTATGCATGCTCAACCCAGTAGGTCATCCATTCAATCCAAAGTATTTAACATTACAATTTCGATACAGGCGTTGTTTTCAGTACGTGTTGCACAAACCAATGCACCCAGAGTATCTTGGAACATGGGGTTATCCATGCTCGAAGGGCAATCAAGACCAATAACTCACAGCAGCTTGCAAGTTGTTGACAAAGACAACCTGAATCGGGTATCTACACCAGTAACCAAAACTTTACCAGTAACGAGTTATATTCTTGCTTATGTTGTGCTATTTTTCTGCGAATATTGTACAATCTTTGCAGTGCATCGAGCCATTAGACAAAAGGTTGTGGGATCGAAACTAGCCGCTAGCTAGGATAGAATAAAATAAGATATTCATATTTGTTAATAGGAAAATGCAAGGCACGTTAACACACAGGTAATTGTCAGATTACCTTGCAACCACTGTCGGGCTACCAAAGCTATTACAGTGTGTTGTGTGTAATTATGACGTTCCTTTAATTTGGTAGAACCCATTAATACTTTGAATTTGAAAAATGTCTTGCTCAAGACACAACCAAGCAAGCGACCAGTTGCGAATCTGCAATCCTTTGGCCGAAGGGAGACTTACCCACCAAGCCATTTTGGTCAGATAGCTAATTGGTGCAGTACTGGGGCAAGACTTAAGTTAAACAGAAATTAAGTAAATGTCATATAAAGCAATATATTATAGACAAAAAACTATAATAAAAGATTAGCTATGCTGTAATTGTAACCACCCTTATTGTTTAAGCCCTGGGGATAAGCTTAAGTATCCGATCCTATATTGACTGCCGAAAAATTTTTCCCATTATCTCCATACTGTGTCAGAAATAATAGCTTGGTGGGTTAGTGCGCTGACTTTCAGCCGAAGGGTTGCAGGTTCGGGTCTTTAGCTAAGCGGTTTTATCCTTGGGCAAGGCACTAATAGAGCATTGCCTGAACTTAGTGGAGAAATGGGATCTACTAAATTAAAGAAATGTCTTAATCATACACAATACGCTACAATATCTCCAGTAACCCGACGGTGGGCCCGAGGTGATCTGATGATAGCCTGTGTGTTAGCGCCCCTTGCGTTTTTCCATTCATGAGAATAAACATGAATATCCTATCCTATTCTATTGCTTAAATTATTCAATAATAAAAATGGCCTAACCAGGTTCGGTTTATGTTGGCGGGAGGATTACAGCACGGCCGACTCTATGTGAACAACAGACCTGGGTTTACATTCCAATGGAGGGATATTGAGAAAGGGGTTGTAACTTACCAGCACGATGACACTGACACAAGGAAAGATAAAATTGTGTTCAGAGTCACAGATGGAATACACAGGTTGGAATTATTGAATTTTATAGCTTGAATATGGGCCAATGTGGAGCGAATCGTATAGAAATAGACAACACTGACGATTTGAGTAAATTCATATACTGCGCTAGCTCCAGCAACTGGACTGTAGGCATAAATGTGTTTTATAAACCTCTTAATAAATCCTGGCTTGCCACCTGTTGTGTGCCCTATTAATTCCAACACAAGTATTAGAATGATTAAAACCAAGTTTGATATGATAACATCTGGTATGTTACATAGACATCGTATAATAAGTAATCAGAAAAGGGGCTTTTACAGTCACAACACTACACCACCTAAAAGGGTAAAAAGGATAGACATTAAACTGGAGTTAGGTTTTTCACTCATTAGGTCATCAGCTAGAAGGTTGTGTTTGAAACCAGTAGTTAGTTTGTGAGTTAATGGGATACACAAAAAATAAAGCAAGTTCTTTATATTTAAAACAGTTTATTTGCAACAGTTACCCAGCTGAAGTTTAAAACTAATACACTTTGTTTTTATTTAAAACCGTTTTTTTCAATTAACCAGTGAAATGTGTAGAAATCTGTTAAATATCTGAAATAACTGATATATCATGCTTTATACAGCACCAGGTTCAAAATGCCGATCAAAATTCTCCCTAAGGATGACGCACCCCCGTTTCTCATCAACAACATTGTGTTTACTGTACAGGAGGGACAGGTGGGTGGGAAATCTATTAATGAAAAATTGCCCATGTATTTTATTGCCTTATTTTGATTGTTATATTTTTTATCACTTTTCCAGTTTTTAAGGAGAGTAAGGATTTTATTCACCGTGTCAAATGGGTCGCATACAATTAATTTAGGATTTGCTTTTATCCAATGAAATAAAATGGGTTGTTTAAGTTAAAAGTATAAAAACACATAATGAAGCATCTGTGGCATCATGAACATTTTGTCATAAAATTGACGCTCTAACTCACTGAGCTAATTGGTATTATCTAAATAATTCTTTAAACCATAATTCCATATCTCCTACTTCTTAGCTTGGTGGTTTAGTGTGTCGTCATTCATCCGGAAGGGTTACAGGTTCTAAACTGATCGATAGCTAGTCGATTGTGTCCTTGGCAAGGATAGCTAGTCCGTTGTGTCCTTGGGCAACTTAACGGACATAGCCTAAACCCATTGGCATAATGGGTTCCACCAAATCAAAGGAACGTTTAAATCATACACATCACACTGCAGTAACTTCGGTAACCCGACGGTGGGCACAAGGTGTTCTGAAGACTGCCTATGTGTTAACCGCCTTGGTTTACCCATCCACGGGGATAAACATGAATATCCTATTCTACCTTTCACCAGACAATTTTGATTCACCGTTTCATGCTGGAGGCCCACGATGCAGACTCCAGCGCTGATTACATCAAGTTTAACATCACCAAGCTGCCGGTGGCTGGGGAAGTGCAGAAACGACGAAACTGGGAAAGAGCTGGGTGGGCAGTGAACAAATTCCAACAATCAGATTTGTACAAGGTAAGGGAGGTATTTTTTAAGAAAGCACTGTGGGGCCCAGGGGTTTTTCAACGCATCTAATTGGCCGGGACCAGGTCCCAGGATCCGCTGCAGTCTATAATGGTACATAAATAGCCGATCTGATCCCATATGTACACACATGTCATGGAGGTAAACTTGACTGGCAAAAAACCCTTTACTAAATAGAAAAAAACAGAAAACTACACTCGTAAATGATCGCACAACGCTTTACAAAGCAAATAATGTCGTAGGTGGAAAACAATTGTTTTAAATGTCAATGACGTCATGAGGT
Source organism: Ciona savignyi (assembly GCA_000149265.1). NCBI lineage: Eukaryota > Metazoa > Chordata > Ascidiacea > Phlebobranchia > Cionidae > Ciona > Ciona savignyi. Next base: position 469,819 of record CH003364.1, read on the forward strand.
GATAACAGAATGAACTTGGCCGGCGTGAATTAACTGAAATGTAGTTTTTGCAAATGTGGTATTAAAATTGCAATAGGACATATGTTTTTTAAAATCAACAATAATCTAATATTATTTGCATGAGTAAAATAACCATATTATATACTCAGGGGTTGATCTACTACAAGCACTTGGGAAACGAGGTGTTTGACGATTCGTTCGAGTTCACTTTGATTGACAGCTGTACTCCTGTGCCCAACATATCTCCCATCCATAGAGTTGTTATAAAGATCACGCCGGTTAATGATTTACCACCTCAGCCTGCTGATGGGAATTCTCTGTACGTTGTTTACTGATTTTACAACTTCTTCTTGACTAAAAGTGCATTTTAATGCTGGTCAGCTATTTAAATCTTTGGGCGTAAAAGGCAATTAACTTACGGCTATATATCAAAAACATGCATAGAAATTTCGTACACAAAAAGAAAATCCAAAAATGGACAAACCCATTATGACAATAACAAGAAAGCATCGTCATACTAAAATAACTCCGAAACTAAGATTGAGGTGGTGTCTTGTCGTCTGTTTATATTGTAATACATCAGAAAACTGTAATGACAAAGTGTTTATTTAAATTATTGCCAATTAACTCCATCCGCAGAAATAGCTGCATATTAAACCTGTTATAAACTACACCGAAGAAATAAAAAATAAACTATTCACAAAAATACCCCATAAAATTATCAAACCGTTACCAGTGCATATAAAGTAAACTTCAATCCTTTAAAGCATAATTCTTGACTCCTTTTAGTGCCCTTACACTCAATGAAACAGATGTGATTCACCTGACAAGACGCGAGTTGCATTATGTGGATTTGGAGGAAGCCAACTCAGACGTGACCTTCAATATTGATGCTGAGTGTCGGGTGATTGGGGGTCAGAGTGGGGTGAATGCTGGACGCTTGATTTTCACTGATGATATGGTGATGTTGATGAAAGACCCATCTGTGCCGACATTAAGGTAAGAATTTTTGTTTTTTGAATTTTTACAGTAGTGTGTTATCAGAGGCAGTTATGGTGGATAGGATAGAATGTTTGTGTTTATTTTCGTGAATGTGAAAAAGCAAGTCGCCTTAACATACGAGAATCATCAGATTACCTAGTGCCCTCCGTCGAGTTAACGGAGCTATTGCAATGTGTTGTGTATGATTTAGACGTTTCTTTTAATTTGGTAGAACCCATTAATCCATTGGGTTCAGGCAATGTCCGTTAAGTGCCTTGCCCAATAACAAAACCAACTAGCAAGCGACCAGTTTCTAACCTGCAACCCTTCGACTGAAAGGCAACGCACTTAACCACTAGACTAATCTGTCGGACTATTTATAATTTACTATTGTATGCATTCTGTCAGGACCTTCACCCAAAGTGCAGTGGATCATGAGAAAGTAGCTTACATGCCTCCAATGGAAGACGTGGGATTGCATCCTCTCGATGTTCAGTTCACCTTTTCAGTGGCTGATGGTCAAGGGAGAGAGATTAGAGATTTAACTTTTGCCATCACAGTCTTACCTGTCGATAACCAGGTTGTGAACAAATTTTGACTTTTTTCAAACTTGTATATTAAACTGGTGCTGTAACATAGTAGTTTATCAACTGAATGAAACCTATGCTGTAGAAAATACAATGTAAAGGCAATTGTAAATTAAGAAACTGAATTTAAACTGGGCCATAATCAAACAATCAACGAAAAACATGCGCACCAGATTGAATAAGTGATGCTCCTGATAAAAGAAACGCTTAAAACATAATGACTTAAAAACGCCGTTTTAGTTGGTATGAACTGTGTGTGAACAATTTAAACAACTTTTGTTTCTTTTTATTGGTTACTTCTTTTCATTTCTTTGTTTGAGGAAAATATGGCCAACAATGATTGTTTAAATATTTAAATACTTAAATTGCAAAAAAATGAATATAGCATTACAATTAGGAAAACCATATTTTAAAGATTAACTCAAGCCAATTTTGTGCAATAACAATGTCAACCACTTTTTTACCCCGCCAATGTTGGTTGCAGGCTCCGACCATTAATGTTACCCGATTAAGCTTACATGAGGGAGCTACACAAGTCATATCGGCAGATTTAATGCAAATACATGACGAAGATACTAGGAAGGCTGACTTGGTGGTTTATCTCAGCACACCACCATTAGTTGGAGCCATCTATAAGAATGATATTGAGATGAGGGAAAACAATTCATTCTCTGTCATGGATGTAGAATCCTTTAGGTGAGTTATATTCGTCTCACAAATTAGGCTGTTGACTTCGTGCATTGCCTTTCAGATGAAGGGTTGCATGTATGAAACTTGTTGCTAGATAGTCAGTTTTGTACTTGGGCAAGGCAGTTAACGGACATTGTCTGGACCTAGTGGAATGATACATTCTACCAAATTAAAAGAACTTCTCTGCGACATATTCAGCACATTGTAAAAGCACATTTGTAAAATTTAGTTTGTAATTCCCACAATATATCACAATATTATTTATTGTTGTAACAAAAGAACTTGTTTTAGGAAAACGAATTATTTTTATACCCACCATTTATTACATTCCAACATGCCTAATCTACTAAAATTTTAACTGAATTGTACTGTAACAGCTTCTGCTAAAATACCTGCTCGCCGATAAAAATGTTGGTTTAAATTTATCAATTTTGTAAGAATAATATAAAAAGTTGTGATTCAGGATCATATACCATCATGATGGAGGTGAAATTCACACAGACCGATTCCAACTAACTGTGAGTGATGGGAAGCAAAACACTTCAACATGGATGCATGTGAAAATAATCCCTGTCGATGACATGCCCCCGACAATAAATGGTAAAATTGTAATGAGTCAGCATTTTTGTGGCCATGATGTGTGTGGGCTTAGTTTAAAAATATTTTTATGAATAAGCTATTAATGCTATATCACAAACTATCTTGATACCAATGAACTTAAACTAAACCTGGCTTCGACCCACAAGAATATCTGAATAATATAGTATTCTTATGATTTTAATTACTGTTGTTGGTAGAAAAATGCAAAGGACATTACAATTCGAACTATTAGGCAAGCTATTCTGCCAAAATAGGGATAGAAGGATACGATCTTCATGTTGATCCCCGTAATTGGAAGAACACATTGGGCATGAACACATGGGCAATCTTCAGATTACCTCACCCCCACCTTTATGTTACCAGAGCTATTGCAGTGCGTTGTGTATGATTTAGATGATCCTTTAATTTAGTGAACCCATCATTCCACTGGGTTCAGACAATTTCCGCTAATTTTCTTGACTAAGCACACATCTGACTAACTAGCGACCAGTTTCATACCTGCAACCCTTTGGTTGAAAGAGATCGCACCAACCCAGAAAAAAATTAACAATTTAGCAGCAAAGGTCTACTACAAGAACCAGGTGTACTGCTGTAAATGGAAATACTGATATCGAACACAAACAGGTAGCAATTTGGCAATGAATGTACGAGAAGGGAGTTGGGTTGCAATCAGCAGTGATTACCTCACAGCCACCGACGTTGATACAGATGACATGGAACTCATCTTCGAGATACTGGTTCCTCCTCATCTTGGAGAGATCACGATTAATGGGGAGGTAAATATTAGGAGATTTCTTTTTATCCGTGTGTGAGTGATAACAGGGTTTAGTAGGGATAATAAACAGTGGGTGAAGTAAGAAAGAGTCGTTCAAATAAGAAAGGGTTAGAGAAGTAAGAAAGGGTGATTCGGTACTTATTGATTATTATTTTGTTTATATTAACAGATATTTTGTTAGAAATTTGCTGTGTTTAAAAAAGTCTTTGTTAAGGCTCCTGAATGAATTAAAAGTTTAGGAGAATAATACATGGAGATGTAAATTTCTACAAAAAAATCGCTGTAAAATTAGTGTTCTCTCTTTCTCTCTATATTGCTATAGGATATGATATTCATTTTTATCTCTGTGAATGTGAAAAACAAGGGGCGTTAACACATCGGAAATTGTTAGATTACCTCGCCCTCACCGCTGGGTTACCAGAGCTATTGCAGTGTGTTGTGTATGATTGAGACGTTTCTTCAATATGGTAAAACCCATTATTCAACTGAGTTCAAGCAATGTCCGATAAGTACCTTGCGCAAATACACAACCGCTAGCCAGCGGCCAGTTTTAAACCAGTTTACCAGAGCATCAATTTTCTACTAAAACAGTTTTTGAGACAAAGAGACAAAATTCTGTTCTAGCCATTGATCCACTACCCTATGACACAAGCAACTATTAGCGTTGTCAATGGCTGATAGTACCATACTGGTAATATGATAATCAGCTTTTAAATACAGCCAGTCACAAGTTTCCAGCAGCAAGACATACTGGATGGGAAAGTACATTATGAACATGACGGAACTGAGGTGGGAAAGTATGTGGTGGAGGATGTGGCCACTTTCATGGTGGTGGATAGAAGAGGTAATATACATGCGATAAAAGATGGTTTTTATAAATGGATAATAGATTGTGTTTGCTGTTTACCTGTCACCTTCTCAATGTGAAAAACTCTTAACATACGTTATTTAAAACAAATGGATAGTTGACTGAACAAAACTAATGCAATGTCCTTTCATCCGGTTAGCTTTGTGGATTAGTGGCTTGCCTTTGAGCCAAAGGGTTAGAGGTTCGAGACTAATTTCCAGCTAGTCAGTTGTGACCTTGAGCAAGGCAGTTAATGGACCTTGCCAGAACCCAGTGGATTGATGGGTTCGACTATAATAAAGTACCTTCTGTATTATGCACCACACACTGTAATTGTTCCGGTAACTTGACGGTGGGTGCGAGATGATCTGATGATTGCCAGTGTGTTAACCCCCTTTTCCCCATTCACCGTTATAAACATTAATATCCTTTTCTAACCTTTTGTACAATGCAATGTAGTGTGGTTGTGTGGTATTTATATTTTCTGTGTTAATAATATAGCAGACAAAACCACATGGTAAATACACAATTTTGTTCTCGGGCAAGACTGTTTGCAGACATCACCTGACGCAGTGGATTAGTGAGTTGTCTACTAAAACCAAAGTCGCATTCATATACAATACGTTGCAATAGCTCCAGTTACCTGTTGTCCTATTTTTTCATTCACAGAAAAAAAAATATATCATATCAGAACCTAGTGCAAAGATGCTTGCCAACCCCTAAAACTAACATCATATTGTAATCTCCTTAGGTCAACCAGTTGGATTAGAAGACTCTGTGGTCACAACCAAAGATGTACACTTTGATATTCACCCTGTTAACACCCATCCGCCCAGAGTTGCACTGGGAAGCCAGGTGTTCCGATGTAATGAAGGGGGTTTTGAACCACTGACCGAAGCTTTTCTAATGGCAGATGACTTTGATTCACCCACATTAAACCTAAGTATGGCAGGCCCGTCATTGTATAGATGTTTGTAATATGTTCTAACTAGATTTAAACCGGCTTTGTGGGCTTGATTATGTATGGATATTGCATAACATGTCCCAACAATATACACTTAAAATGATAATGTGACATCCTGCATCGTCCTGGCTAACATGATAAAGGGACATGAACTTGCTCTAAATGCTGTGCGGCATTGAGGATATGTGCGGAGTTTGACCGAAAATGTGACTTGTTGATCTTAACTAAGCGATTTTATTAATGTGCAACTCATTTACCGGGCACTATCTTAAAGCAGAAGACCTAAATATATATAGCTCCAGAAACCTGATTTGAATACAAGGTAATCGGCAGATTTTAGGTAACATGATAAATGTTGTTGTCTATTCCCATAATAATTAGTTTCTTTTTCTCTAACCTGATTATCAACATCTTTTATGCTGAATATCACTTATGTTTAAATGCCCCATGCCTTTTTCCACCCGGAGATAAACCTATCCTATCCTCCTTAGGTTTTATAATAACGGAAGAACCCACCTATGGGTTCATTGAGGATGTGACCCCGAGACCAGGGTACGAGAAGGTGATTGGGAAAAGAACGAATTCGTTTACGTATGACCAACTCATGTCAGGATACATCCGCTATGTTCAATCGCAACATCAGGGAATGGAGCCAACTTCGGACCAATTTTCCATTCGTGCTTCTGACGGAGACCATTTGTCGGCACAGGTGGGGAGTCATGTCAGACCGCATAGCTTGGTAGATTAGTGCGTGTTCTTATAGCCAAAGGGTTAAAGGTTTGAAACTAGTTGCTAGCTAGTCGGTTGTGTCCTTGGGCAAGGCACTTTACGAACATTGCCTCATCTGACGATTGCCCGTATGTTAACCCCATTGGTTTTCCATTCACGTGGATAAACATAAATTTCCTATCCCAATAAAAGTTTTAAAGGACAAGCTGTTCTCACAACAGACTTTACAACAAAATTAAACCGACCAAATTAAAATTTAAAATACAGGTTCCATTCCTCATCTCCATAACTCCAATGAATGATGAAGCTCCTGTTCTAATTGTGCAGAATATAACTTGCAATGAAGGGGAGATGGCTCCACTGACGCTGGTTGTAGATGATATGGACTTACCTCATGACCATGTATGGCATGTCGCTGGATTGTATCCTTGTGATTGTTTTACAGTCATGTTCATTAGTAACACAATTTAAAAGCTCTGGTAACCCGACAGTAGTTGCGGCGTAAACTGATGATTGCCCGTGTTATAACGCCCATTGCGATTCCCCATTCAGTGGGATGAATATCCTATCCTACCATTGCACAGTAATGGTTGTTTCTTTCCAATATTTATTTATGCTGGTGTTGTTTTAATGTCAAACTGCTAGCTTTGGGGTGGATTCTGCTACAATATACCCACCACATTAATATTTACACATGCACAGAGGTAATATAAACTACTGATTAATATTATCACATGTGCATAGGTAATATAATCACCACATTATTATCAACACATGTACATGGGTAATATAAACTCCACATTAATATCAACACATGTGTATAGGTAATATAAACTCCACATTAATATCAACACATGTGTATAGGTAATATAAACATCACATTAATATTTACACATATGCATAGGTAATATAAACACCACATTTTTATTAACAGACGGTTAAGTGCGTTGCCTTTAAATCAAAAGGTTGCAGGTGCGAAACTGTTCGCTAGCTAGTTGGTTGTGTCCTTGGGCAAGGCACTTTACGAACATTGCTTAAACCCAGCAGATTTATGGGTTTTACCAAATTAAGGAAACATGGCTATCATACACAACACACTGCAATAGCTCTGGTAACCCGACGGTGGGCGTGAGGTAATCTGACAATTGCCCGTGTGTTAACCCCCTTGGTTTGCCCATTCGTGGGGATAAACATGAATATCCTATCCTATCCTAAACATGAATATCCTATCCTATCCTAACACATGTGCATATGTGATATAAACACAAGATCACCATTACCACATGTGCATAGGTAAGATACCCACCACATTATTATTAACACATGTGCATAGGTAAGATACCCACCACATTATTATTAACACATGTGCATAGGTAATGGTGGTAGTTACTGAGGCACCAACACATGGAATGGTCATGGATGAAATGGATATGTTGTCAAGGTACCGGAGATCTGGTAGCCACAGGTCAGTTGTGAGACATTTTCTCGCTTAAATATGATGTGGTGCATTGTTGGGACATCATTAACACAACTTAACCTTCCAATTTACACAGCTTAACTTTCGAATTAGAAACAAAACAGCCTTGATATATGCTGAAAATAGCATGGTTTACACCAGGAACCTTTTGGATGCAATGTGCCAGTTTATGAATAATATTATAATTACAGCAAATTCGTGTGCCAACCATTGTTATGTACGGTTTGCATAGTAAACTACCTAATTTGAAAATTAGTAATTAAGACTGTTATTAGTAATTTAGACTCTTGATTTGCTTGCTTTACGAATTTTAAGACTGTTGATTTTGTGCAGCGTAGACAGTTTAAGCATACACATGTTTATAGTATAGATTTTGTGTGTGCGCTAAATCTTGCGTAATGCCATGAAAAAACCTCACATGGCACACGCAAGTGGCACGTGTGTCAGCAGTTGCCGAACCCTTGTGTAGTGTCTAAACTGAACTGAAATGTTAGAATTTGTACTGCACTAGTTACACTTCAGGCTTATATGGTATATCAGTAATGCTTACCTAATTATAATTGAGCACTATGTAGAATTTAACCATCTTCTCCTATGAGGATGGGAAAAACATGGATTTTCCAAAATACCATGTATCCCATGTTGCATTATTTTTAAAAATGTACACGATAGAGCCATTCATTCAATACAAGACCTAATGTGGGTTTATGCATGGTCTATAAAATGCCTTGTGCAAGTTTAGTCACATCGACAAAGTGGCTTTTTTGGACCTGTCACACAGGTTAACCAACCGGCCACTCACCAATTAATACTGCATCTATAATCCAAATAGGATAGGATAGGATATTCATGTTAATTCCCATGAATGGAAAAACGCAAGGGCTGTTAACACACAGGTAATTGTCGATTCACATGTTTCTTTAATTTAGTAGAACCCATTAATCTGAGTAAAGGCAATGTACGTTGAATGCCTTGCTCAAAGACACAACCGACTAGCTAGCAACCAGTTTCAAACCTGTAACCTTTCGCGTGAATGGTGACGTACTAAACCACCATGCTATTCGGTCGGACAAGTAAACCATTTTTCTTCTGACTTTAGACAAAAGGATACCCGACACCATGATATGCAGCATATGCATGCGATGGAAGAGTTCTCAATGCAACAGCTTAATGAACACCGCGTTATACCGGCGTATTTCCATGACGGGAGTGAATCGGTGCAAGACCAACTTGAGCTCAAAGTCACAGATGGAATGCATGTTTACAAGACTCATCTGGTAAGCTGGGTAGACTAGCTGGAAGATGAACTTTATTTTTTAAGACTTTTATACCTTATAACATTAATTATTTTAATTAATTCTATCATTTTTGGTGGTTTAGTACAAAGCCTTTTTTATTGGGTTGGGTTGCAGGTTCAAAAATGGTGGCTAGCTAGTCGGTTGTGTGAATGGACATAGCACTTAACGGACATTACCTGAACCTAGTAGAATGATCAGTACTAAATTAAAGAAACGTCTAAATCATACACAATACATTGGAATAGCTCTGGTAACCCTATGGTCGGCACGAGGTAATCTGTCGACTTCCCGTGTTTTAACGCCCCTTGGGTTAAAAGCATGAAGTGCCACCAAGGAAACCATGTTTCAAGAAATAAAACAATATTTAATAAATCCACAAATATTGTTGAACAGATGGTAAATATCATCCAAGTGAATGATGAGACACCAGAGATTGTTCATAATGAAGGAATTACATTGGAACTTGGATCGGATAAGGTGGTTGTTTCCTCTTTTTTCCAACCAATATTATACATGTGTACTTTGATATTAATACAAGTGTGCATGCATTGCTGTTGTTTACTTGTTGCACTTAATTTTTCGCGGGCGGATTTCGTGCTGTCATGCAAGTGTTAAGTTGAATGTATGAGGATAAAGAGAATAAAACTGCCAATATATGATTGGCTACACAACGATATACCCACCCTTGTAATAAAGAGAAGAGATGTTTTTTGTTTTTTTTATATATAAATCTTTACTTACTGATTACTAAATTTATATTTTGTTAAAATTAAAATTTTATTATCCTAAAAACTTTTCTTTTATATTTCTTTATTTTTAAAGCAATAAAAAGAAGCAGAAATGGAAAAATAACAATTGTTAAAATGCATAAATATAACGATTAGAAATATATATCTGTGAAAGGTGATCAGCTCAGTGGCTCTGCAAGTAAGAGACGGTGACACCATTAGCTCTGAGTTGCTCTATGAACTGCATTCTATACCTAGGAGAGGACTGCTGCAAATTAAACAACAGTCAGATATCGGTATTGTGTAATTTTTGTTGTTGGCTTTATTTAGCTTTAAAGTGTTTGCTGTTGAATCCGAAACTAACAATACTTGCACGAGGATGTAAATAAAACAACTATACACATTTCACATTTATGTTTGACCGATTTGCTTGTTGGTTTCGTGCGTCGCCTTTTAGTCGAAAGGTTGCAGATTTAAAATTGGTCGCTGATGGATTCTGCAAAATTAAAAAATAATGTCTGAATAAATTTCAACAGACTGCAATAGCTCTGGTAACAGACGGTGGGACAAGGTGATCTGACGATTGCTCATGTGCTAATGTCCCTTGCGTTTTACATTTTACAAGCATGAATATTCTATCCACATCCCGATCCAGCAAATTAAATAGGTACCTCGCAATACCTTTTAATAAAGCCAGGCTTTACACATGAAAACGAACCAATCATCCACAACAATAAACAGGATTTTCACAAAAAACCAATATAATAATATGCTTTTAACAGATGAAGTGTGGAATGATCTGGAATTGGGCGAGACATTCACAGAAAAAGATGTTGAGATGAATCGAATCCGGTATCATCACTCAAGTGTGCTGGGGTCTAAAGGCCAGGTTTAAAATCTTGTAATTTTTCAATAATTTAACTGATTATTTGCTCGAGTCTAAAGGCCGAGGTTTAAATGTTTTATTTTTTAAGAATTTCATTTGAACCCAAACTGGTTTTTAAAACTAAAAAATATGTCTCAATAACTGCAATATCTTCGCTAAAAAAGGCATGAAAAATGATTGTGATAATGCTTTTACCATATCCGAATGACGGAAATAGGACATGATTATCCATTCCTATCAAAGAGCTGCAGAGGCCAGTTAAATATTGTGGTTTCTGTCACTATTAAATAATTCTTCAAAATTTTATTTTCCAGGATTCTTTTCGCTTTTCAGTGACAGATGGCGAGTTTACAACCCCTCGTGTCAACTTCGCGATCACGATTGAACACACAAAGAAAAGTGCCATCCACGTAACAACCCATCCCTTGCGTGTGAATGAACGAGGGCAGGTGATGTGTTGTTTTTTGGTCATTTATCAAGCATTTTTCAACCTTTTTTTAATTAATCTCAGTTTCGATTTTATTTTAATTATTTTTCAGTTTCGATTCTCAGTTTTGATTTGATTTGATTTAATGTTTTGATGGGCTCTCCTCGGACACTGTTTTTTTATATAGGAGTCGGTATATGTATCGGTGGCGTTAACCATTCTGCCACAAGAGCGGACCATATATGTCATATTGCAGTATTGTTATTATCACACTGTTATAAACATGAGTATCCTACCCTATAGTGCATCTCAACCAGGTGTTGAGGGCATTTTAATAAATATACTAACATGAGTCAGAGTAAGTATAGATGAATAATTTCAAACAACACCACAGGGCTACATCAGTGGGGATGTTCTGCTTGCACGAGATGACGCCCAGCGGCCCGAGGAAATAACATTTGATGTCATACGCTCCCCAGCATATGGTCGTATCGAGTATATCAACTTTCCTGGGATGGAAATTGAAATGTTCACCCAGCTAGATATTATGGCGAGAAATGTAAATAAAATAATTTTAAATAATTTTTAGTTTCTGGGTTTTTAGCAAAAAATTTTAAATCCCCAAAAAATTATTTTTATATTAATTGAAGTTTTGGGAAGAGGTTATTCTAATTTCTCTTTTATGTATGTATCCCTGACTAATTAGCTTGGTGGGTTAATGTTGCCTATTAGCCAAATGGTTGCAAGTTCGAAACTAGTTTCTAGAGAGTTCATGATTTACATGATCATCATAGCATTTCATGCTAATATGTTCGAACCTGATCACAAGCTAGTTGGTTGTCTTCTTGAAAAAGGCTATTGGGGTTAAAGACATTGCCTGAAATTAGTGAAATAAAGGGTTCTTCTAATTTAAAGAAACGTCTGAATCATATACAAGCAAGATGATTTCCCGCTTGTGATTACGACCCTTGTGTTTTTCTATTCATAGAGATAAACATGAATATCCTGTCCTAACCTGTCTTATCCTATACTCCTCTTCAAGATTGCCCGCGTTTGAATATTCCTGTTGTGTTTTTCTATCCACAGAGATAAACATGAAATACCTATCCTATCCTCCTTTTCACCAGGTAATCTACATTCACACGAGCAAAGCAGACACAGCTGTAGACACTTTCCGAATTCTTGCAAGCAACGGGATTAAAACCAAAGAAGCTGAAATAAATATCCTAATCACTTCAATCGACGAAGAACTTCCAGTTTTAACCCTCCCACAACCCAGCAGTATGGGCCATGCTAACCTTATGCTCTACAGTGGCTCATCAGTCACTATTACAAACATGATCATCAATATCACAGATGAAGACACATCAAAGAGTGAGTTTGTTTACTAATGGGAACTAATATTCATCCTAGTGTGAAATTGTTATAACTTAGAAAATGGGAATAAGACCTTGTGCAACACTTGCATTGCCAGTGACAGGGTTTGGTGTTATTTGACACTGAACATTTTGGCCATAGACAATAGTAGAAATTGTTCAGAATTAAAAAACCAAAACATGCCCAGTACCAACTAATTTCCAAATATCAACAAATTAATGGTGCTTACTGTATTTTAGCAAAATGCAAATTGGTAAACTAGATGTCTGCCGATTTGCATTTGACGATGGATGCGATGTGTTAAGCTCCTTGGTTTTTTTCATTTATAGGAATACTATGGCGTCATGTGATATACATGAATAGTTTGTGTGATCAACCGTATAAACTATGACGTGTTGCCTTTTTCATTGTTTACTGTGCCGTTCGTTTCTCTTTCTTATTAACTTTAGATCGCCGACCAGTAAACAACTCTTGTGTTTACCGCCGAGTGTTTTGTGTCAGTTGCCAGCGCCACAATACGACATAAATATTCTCCTGTGTACTATAATTAGATTATATGTACAAGGTGTCTTTTCATACTCATACAACCCAACCATAGAATATAAATAAACAAATCAACACATGACCCCACCCCCAACAGATAACGTGAGGTTGATAATTATGGAACGACCACAACATGGGTCCATGCGATTGGATGGAGTGGAGACCACGGTGGTGACGTTGGGTGACCTGGAAAGAGGGGGGTTTGCGTACCACCATAACGGGGATGGCGCATCGATTGACCGATTCACATTCACCGTGAGCGATGGAGTCCATGCAGGATATTTCTTCCAAGGTGGGGGTGTAATATCATGTGGATGGGATGTTTATAAATATTGACAATCTGCTATTTGTATAGTGACAGGAAAGAAGTTTTTACTGTTAAATCAAATTAACTTGTACCGCTTTCCTTATTAAATATCTATTTAGGTATTTTCCCCAGTTGTTATTTAAAAGATAAGGGATATGATCAAATTTAAATATAGCGGCTGCATCCGCCAAACCAAGGCATAAACAATACTGTAAAAACAAAAATTAATTAAGATGAAATATATCCCTGAAGAAGAGGGTGTGGTAAAACGTGACCAATACTGAGGGTAAGTTAGGAGAAGGTGTCGTCTGTAAGAGTGGACAGTGCTGATCAAGAGCAGTGTTATGACTGTTATTATGTTTACCTCAGTTATAATTTCTTACCTCTAACCTCCGATATTTTCTAACCTATGTTAACCTCAGTTATAATTTCTTACCTCTAACCTCCGATATTTTCTAACCTATGTTAACCTCAGTTATATATATTTTTGTTATTATGTTATATAACTACATTCTTACTAGGAGTAAGAAGACAGGAGGCAACTGCATTTAACTTGAAGATAGAAAGCTTGGATGAAACTCCTCCCTATGTTGCTCTGAACATTGAACCCACTATGATACAACCACTCGGTAAGTTCTTGGATTTTGCTGTAAAACTGACTTTTTGGTTTAGAACGAGGTTGGCAACCTTAAAATGGCTCTTTAGGTGCAAAAGGTTGCCGACCCCAGGTATATTCTATTTATCATTGATAGTAGCACAATAAAGCCTGTTTTCATCAGTTTTTGTGTATTGTTATTTGTATTTTGTATTCATTTACATTGCATTAATAAAAGTATTATTGGAATATACATACAGGCATTTCGGAATAACCGTCTTTTAAAACCTACATTTTTGGTCCCGGCCCTACAGTGGCCCGCAGCATACTATTGTATACATAACGGCAAAACTGTTACTTTAACCTTTAAAAGTGTCTGCTACCTAATGGGAAAAAAACTAAACATTTTCATCCAACAGGACCGGGAAAGTCACCAGACTATGGGATTTATATCGATTCTAACTTCCTAAGAACACAAGACTCAGGAACACTTAATAATGAAGATCTGATCATTTCTATAATAACACCTCCATCTTACGGGCAGCTTCGATTGGTAGATGAGTGTGAATTATTTGTTTTTATATTGTTCAATTCAATAATTTGACTCAAAAAAATGATAAAGATGTTATAGGATAGGATGAGATTCATGTTTATCCCCTGGGAAAACTAAGGGGTTTACCACACAGGCAATCATCAAATCACCTCGCGCCCACCGTCGGGTTGCCAAAGCTATTGCGATGTGTATGATTCACACTATCCTTCCATTTGGTAGAACCCATTAATCCGCTGGGTTCAGGCAATGTCTGTTAAGTACCTTGCCCAAGGACACAACCGACTAGCTAGCGACCAGTTTCGAACCTGCAACCTATTGGTTAAAAGGTGTCACTCTAAACCACCAGACTAACTGGCCATTGATAAATCCTTCAAAGACTTCCTACCTTTTTTCCAGAAAAAAATAACAAAACCGCAAACTGCAGGTCCACGGAAACATCGGGGAAGAATCTGTGATGCAATTCAGCCAGAGTGACTTGGATCATCGTAACATCATCTACGTTGTGGCAGCTCGTATGAGAGTTGACAACGACAGTTTTACTTTTAGCGTCCAAGATGCGTGGAGCAACACTTTATCTGAGAGCAGGTGGGAACTTGAAACAGAATTTAGTAAAAACGCATTGCTATGCAATAATAGGGACAGATCAATGGTAG
This sequence comes from Ciona savignyi, assembly GCA_000149265.1. NCBI lineage: Eukaryota > Metazoa > Chordata > Ascidiacea > Phlebobranchia > Cionidae > Ciona > Ciona savignyi. The sequence goes on from CH003364.1 coordinate 484,836, forward strand.
TGCAGGGACCAGGAACATCACATTGCCTGTGTGTCAAGCCCCTTGGTTTTTCCAGTCACGGGGATAAACATGAATATCTTTTTCTATGTTATCCTAAAGTAAAAACTCTTAAACAAATTGACTGTAAACAAAAGGTAGAAACAATAAAAATCAACAGATTTTCCATGTCGTGGTCCCATATCGAGATGTCTCAGAGGAAGATGAAAGTTTGTGAAGATGTTGGATTTATCGAGGTTCAAGTGAGCAGGAGTGGCAACTTGACTCGATCCGCCTTCGTCGGCGTGATGGTACAACCCCGAAATGCAAAACCTGGAGTTGATTATGTTCCGAGCTCCGCTACACAAATCCAGTTCGATCCAGGTATAATAAACAGGATATGTTAGAGATTTATACCTTTTTTTCTGGGTGGGTCGCTTTACAGCACACTATTCTTCGAGGCTTAGTGTAAATTTTTTATAAACATTTATTTTTATTTTTTATGTTTGTTTAGCGGCTACATCTAATTATACCTAAAATAATAATTGACTGGCTTTAGACGTGTTTTAACGACTGTCGTTATGCCGTTTTTTCCAGTTTTCCAAATTTTTATCAAAGGTCCTGCTTTGTGTTTTCATCGTGGAAAATAAACTAAACTAAGTAATAAATAAATTTTGACTAAGTTAAAGTTTAAAGAAACTTATACCTTGACTTGCCGCGGTATCACAAACAAAACCAAGTAATTTAGTAACTTACAAAAAGAGTATACCATAGAAAATACAAAGTAAAGGCAACTAACTCAATAAGATGAGATTTGGCAGTGGAACCCAATTACTGTGGAGACTTTACATTAAACTGTTTCGGACTTACTATTCATTAATTACACACAAAAACGGAAGCTTGCTGCTGTTTATCTTTTTTCTTTAATGTAGTGTTATTTCAAATATTTATGTATACTGTATACATATCACTATCATAATTAGTTTATTTATATTTTCTAGTGCAGTAATGTTCTGCACTTAAAGTGCTTTCTTTAATAAATGTAGTGCAATAACTGTTCTTGCACCAATTATAATTTAATGTTTTATAAAGTGTGTTTTGAAACGGTTTTTTAACCACTGGTGGAATTTCATTTTAGGGGGTTTTTCTTTTTCCACTTAATCCCAAAGCCGGCTCCCCCCTCAGTACTGGGTCGCGCTTGCACACTTTACTCAAGTATTAAATAACACACCAAATTTAATTAATTAATTTTGATTTAAATTGTTTTTGTTGAAATTTATTTTTTTTAATGTAAGGTTTAACGGCCACGTCATTTTTTTCCATAACTTGCAATGTGTCTAGTCACTGGCGTGTTTTAACTACTGTAGTTTTGCCGTTTCATCCTGTCTCCTTAATTTGTAACAAATGTTGTATTCTTCTTTATTGTAATGAAGGAGCAAAAAAATAAACTAAACTAAACTAAACTAACTGCAAAGTAACTTACAAAATTTAACAACTGGCGATCATCAAACAATCACCCAAAAACGCAGGACCCAGATTGATTAATTCATGGTCATGATAAAAGAACAAAAGGCAAACAAAAAGACTTATAGTATTACTTTACTGGACACGGCTGAAAAATAGCATTGCTACGTGAACACTTTCAAAACTTAGACACTTACACGAGAAAATAAAAAAATAACTTCTTTAAAAATGCATGTTTGTAAAAACACATATGTAAAATGACTGAAAATAGCCATGTAAAAGCAATATAGAAGAGTTTTTTTTTATTTTTTTTATTTTTTTGTGAAAGGTGACACACTAACCAACCAACTTAATTGGACAGAATAGTACAAATTATTTAATTTTGTGAAAATATTGATCACACCACATTTAACTCCGCTTACAGGTGTTGCACACCAGACATGGAGGGTAGAGATAATAGACGATCAATTGGAAGAGCGTTCTGAGAAATTGCTTGTTAAACTTCACACCCCAGTAAATTCTGTGTTAAACCCAAAGAAGCAAAAAATGTTGGTCGTCATAAAAGATAAATCACATCCGACTTGCTCTGGTGGAAGTTTGGCAAAACAATCTAAAAGTAAGGAATGAGTTCATATCACATTTACTGATATCTGATATCTCTTAGTTTTAGTTTGTGTATGTGGTTCAGATCTTATTCACCTGATTAACTTGGTTGTTTATTGCATCAGCTTTAAGTCATAGAGTTGCAGGTTTAAAACTGTTCTACAGCTAGTCGGTTTTGTCTTTGGGCAAGGCACTTCATGGACATTTTCTGAATTCAGTGAAATTATGGATTTTACCAAAAAAGTAATATCGTAATCATGCACAACACACTCATATGAAATTGGCATATGGTATTCTGACACTAATACATGTTATAAATAACTAACCCTTTATTTACACCTATGGGGATAAACATTAATATCCTTTACATACAGTGAAAAAATTTATTTAAAATCACCAGAATTGAATTCGAAAAAGTTAAAATCAAAGAAACGAAAAAACAAGACAAAGAAAAAGAAATCAAAGGCAAAGAAAAGGAAAAAGGGACAATCAAGAAACATCGCAGCTGATCAAAGCTCTACAAGTAGTGGTCGAGGTGGGCAGTTACAGATTCTACATATATATTCTTTTTCTCTGTGGATTGAGAAGATCTATAAATATTAAGTAAGAGACAATTATTAAATCCGACACTTGTTTACCTTGCCAAAGGACACAAACAGATATTGCTCGAATAAGAGCACACACCGCAATAGTTTATGCCTGTACCCACAATTGAATCCTGTAATTTCCCAGTTGGCTTATGCATGTCAGATTGTTAACCCAAAGTTTGTGGGATCGTAACTAGTCACAACCTCTTGATTTCTTAGGCAATACATTTAGTGGAAGTTTTAATCAAGGTTGTAATCAGCAGAAAAAGTAACAAATGGCTCAAACCTTTTTTTCATGCAATGTCTTGGACAACTGGTCTGTAGAATAACCTAACCAATACCAGTATGTATCATTTATTGGGGTGTAACCCGACACCCACCACAAAATTTACTTGTGTTATTTATAACAGTGCGATATGGAAAGCATGGTCCAGGGGTTACAGTATCACCTGCGTCATTCTTCAGAAATGAAACTCATCGAATTTGGAGGGTAAGTTTGGTTAAAAATCCATCATTTTCTTTTTTTTACGTTTTTATATCTTGTCAATCCACATTTTAAGCAAGTCTAATAATTGCTTATTCCAACTACCTTTTATTGATATTTTCACCTGACATTTTCATGACTTGTTTAAACAACTATAATTTTGCTATTTTTTTGGTTTCCATGTTAAAAAATAATTTATTGCATGACAAAGAAGTGTAATACGCATAATCACTCACAGTATCATGGATTGCTACCAGTCACCGTGGATGAGACTGAAGAAGATATATTTTCTTCATCCTCGAATGTATTGGATGTTGTTCCAACTGGTAGGTGCAGCTAATCTATAGTTGGTTTTAGTATGTCGCCTTTCAGTCAGAGGTTGCAGGTTCGAAACTGGTCGCTAGCTAGTCGTTTGTGTCCTTGGGCAAGGCACTTAATGGACATTACCTGAACACAGTAGTATAATGGGTTCTACCAAATTAAAATAACCTCTTAATAATCCTAAATGATACACTGCAATAGCTTCGATAACTCGACGGTGGGTGCGAGGTAATCTGACATTTGCCCCTGTGTTAACTTCCCTTGTGTTTTTCCATACATTAAGATAAACATGAATATTCTATTTTATCATACAGCACAAAAAAGAAAGTTAAAAATTATTGATCGATTGGAGGTGAATGATGACCCAACTGCATCAAGAGTTTCCCTTGTGAGTATAATTTCAGTGTGGTTGCTGTAGCTGCTTTTAATAATTGTTTTAATTGCTTTTGTTTATTTCCTATTTGTATGATTATTATCCAAATTTTGTGTGTTGTGATAAACTAAAATAGTTAACTCCATTTTATGACGAAAAAATGGTTCTTCTCTGATTTATTAAAATTATGTTCATATTCTTACATTTTACCGTTGTCTTAATTTGAATTATAAAATAAATCCATTAGTACAGAACCCAGCTTAACCTACCAAACTCAAATGAAGCTGCAGTTGTAACTGTTCGAGGAAACCCTGGAAGACCATTACATGGGGTGAGCAGTTATCTGTTTTCTTTTCAAACTCCATGCTAGAAAACTAGAGATTTTAACTTCCTCCACAAAATAATAGGATGCATACACTTTCATGCAATGTGCAGTAACACATACCCCCATAACTCCATGTGTCAGGATTTGATATTATTGCATCATATGCTCCTTAGTTTACCCCCTCAGTACTGTATTTATGTGTTCAGAACCTATTAGGGATACTCATTGTTTTCAGGTGAAAAATTGTTTAAATTTGTACTTTTGTCAGAATTTTATGTCCCTAGTCAGTAAATCGAGCCGTTGACATGCCTTAACATGTCGGGTACATTGTATAATTTTGGGTTAAACCACTCATCCACTAGGGAATTTTTTGCTTAAATAAATGTCTTGTCGATGAGCATAAGTGACTATTTAGCAACTGGTTGCGATCTTCTGGTTGACAGTCCGACGTGATATCAATATATGTGATCAATTTAAAAATATCCCCAACAACAGACAGATGCAGCAACAATCTCACAGCCTTGCAATCTATCTGCTCGTGGCCGACTTCATTACGATGCTGGTAGGTCCACATTATTCCAGTGTGATGGATCCCAGTGGCTAGCATGGAGGGCAAGGGAAAGACCAGTAATTCAACCTGAACCAACAACTCCAGCAAATCATTGCGAAGATGGATGGTTAGCTTTTAGAAATAGGTTCGTATTATGATATTCATGTTTATCTCCGTGAGTGAGAAAACCAAGGCGGTTAACACACAGGCAATCATCAGATTACCTTGTGTCCACTGTCGGGTTACCGGAGCTATTGCAGTGTGTTGTACATGATGAGACATTTTTTTAATTTAATAGAACCGATTTATCCAATGGGTCCAGGCAAGTGCCTTGCCCAAGGACACAAATGACTAGCTGGTGACCAGTTTTAAACCTGCAACCCTTCGGCTGAAAGGCGACACACTAATCCAACAGTAATCGGACCTTTTAAAATACTATAATACTTCATTGCAGTTTGTGCACAGATGTGATACATATTGTAGCGAATAACATGATATTCTGCAAAGCAATAGATACAGGGCACCAGTAGGCTGAATGATCCTTGGACATTGTAATATCTGACAGATGTTTGCTTTTAACTGCAGCGTATATAAATTTACCCTTGCACTGTACGTCAAAGTTACCACTGTTTCGCTTATAAGCTAAACAAGCAGCATATACATACATTCTGGGAAACTGTATAAACTCAAGCTCAACACACTCCAGGTGTTATTATGTGAGCAGCGCGGAAGAAATATCGTGGAACTCAGCACAAAGATCGTGTCGGGAAATCCACGGTGCACATCTCGTCTCACTGGGAAGCAGAAAGCAAATGAATTGGTTGTGGAAATTGTCAAGAAAAACTCCATTTTTTATAGGTGGGACATTTAAAATGGTTGTTAACTTAATAGGGTTTTCATGTTTATTTCTGTAAATGGAAAAACCAAGAGGGTTAACACATGGGCAATCGTCAGGTCACCCACTGTCAGGTTACTGGAGCTATTGCAAGGTGCTATGTATGATACAAGCACAATTTAGTAGAACCCATTAATCCGCTGGGTTCAAACAATGTCCGTTAAGCGCCTTGCCCAAGGACACGACCGTCTAGCTAGCGACCAGTTTTAAAACTTTAACCTTTTAACCGGTTGGATGACAACATATCCAGATGGTTTAGGAAATTTAAGCTTTGTTTTTTTTCCTTACCAACTTATGTGATTTATGGTTAAAGCTGTGTTTAGTTATGTCTTGTGCAACGGTTAGCCAAAACAGTTGGGAAAACACAAAGTTTAGATTGTGTACCGTCTCATAATAGAGCTTTAGTGACGTTTGCAATCTGCAATGCATACCTTTTTTAGTTTAGGTTATCCATTTTTTGACCCAGTATTAAATAATGGCAAAAAGAAGCAAATCACGGCACAGGATTCAAAAAAGATTGCAAAACTAAGTCATTAAAGCATGGTATCATTTTACTAAAAATGACAATTAGCGCAAATGGAATAAAACTGCACATATTCGTTTTTAGGTGTAGTGGTGGTTTGAGGTGCAGTGATGGTCAATTGGACTGTTCACTGGTAAAACTGTTACAATTTACATATTGAATGTGAAAACTTCCATAGGATAATGTGCTTTTTACCAGATATCAATGTCTAAGAACTAAACTATTGTTTTAGAGAAAATTACCACCATAAGATACTTTTGTTGTCTAATTCCATTTCTCTGCTTAGTTTTAGAATTATAGCATTTTTGTAATTTTTTTTTGTAAAAACACCAATACGCAAATTGGCAATCAAATACTTGAGTATAAACTTGTAAAAAAGGTTAAACCAATGTCCTTTTTAGTCGTTATAAAAAATTTCGCCTAAAATGACATCTTAAGTATCAGATATAAAAAAATACACAATGTTTCATCATGCAAGCCATTTAAGTGACCAAAACTGCATTACAGGGTTAAACAGCAAACTCAACCACCAGGAATGGGAATGGATGGATGGGAGTGAGGTGTCGTTTATGAATTGGAAGCGAAGATTTCCTCGCCCAGATGGTGGACGATGTGTCGTTGTGGTACGAAGACAATGGCAGGATCATTCTTGCTCTGATTTGCCAACGAGGCAGACTAAATATATATGCGCCCGCGATCCATAGATATCAATTATATCTGTGTCATAGAAATCAAATATGTCCAAAAAATTTAAAATTCTTGTATTGAATTTCCAACAAGGCAGACATGTATATGTGCCCGTGATCTATAGTATCAAATGTATCTCTGCCGTAGAAACAAATCCATAATACAAGTACATAATATTCTAATAGGGTCTGAAACCTATTAAAAATCCTAAATACTTATTTCCAAAATCACAGAGAAATTCGAAATTATATTGGACATCAGATATATATATGCCTCGTCAAACTTATTTTGAAAATAAATAGTGCACTCTTGTTCATTTCCTGTTTTTTTACCAATAAATCTCACATTTTTATTGACTCTTTGTTCGAATAAAATAAATTTTATTAAAATATATAAAAAATAAAACTCTTGAACTGGAAATTGACAAACAAATTTCATTAAGAACAACTGAAACTGGGCGATTCTTAATAAAATGTTAATCGGGTTTGCCCTCCTTTCCGACCAGGGACCTTCTCATAAGTCAACATTTTCTTCTTTATGTTTGGTGTCATTATGGTGGGAAGGGAGTGTTGATGCAAACGCTTCCTTGGTTCTGTGGGTAAATGATGGGGCTAATAGGTTTTGTGCAGTTGGGATAGGATACTCTGGTTTGGGAAACACTAAGAGGAGGGAAGGAGGGAAACTGCACATTAAAATTACGGAAACTAATTTAAACCCTGTCCCATACACTAATTTCAACCCCAGAACTAACCTTAACTCCAACCCTAATGTTTAAAACTAACTCTAATGTCATAATCTTCATTTTATTGAGCAGTTTTCCTCCTTCCCGCTTTCCCTCCTTTTAGTTTTCCCCCTAGTTTATCCTCGCGAGTGGGATAACGAGATTTGTTATAACACATGTAATTCTTGGAAAATTTTGGATTGTTAAAATTATTGCAGTGTGTTGATTATTCATTTATGATGGGGGGTTGGAAATCAGGGGCTGACGCATCTGCTTTAGGATAGGGCATGTCGGGTATTGTAGACGAGTCAGGTAGGGATTGATGTGGTAGGTCTGAATGGAACTAAATAAAAATGCTACTAAAACATGGCCTGAGATATTTTTACAAAAACTCCCCTCCTAAACCCTCCTCGTCCCACAGATTAGTCTAGTGGTTAGGTGCGTCCATTTTTAGCCAAAGGTTTGCAGATTCAAAACTGGTGCAAGATAAATATTGCCTGAACCCAGCGGATTAATGTATTCCACAAAATTAAAGGAACATGTCTATCATATACCAAACACTGCAATGGCTCCGGTAACCCGCCGGTGGGCGCGAGGTGATCTGACGATTGCCTGTGTGTTAACCCCCTTGGTTTTCCCATTCACGGGGATAAACATGAATTTCCTATCCTTATTGCTGGAGTTCGTTTTGAATCATGGCCTCCCCTCCTACTCCACCAAGATATTCACCTCGAGGATTGTACGGATCACGGAGTTGTTGGAAAGGACGAGCGATTCCGATATGAACGCTGCCACTCGATCCTGAGGTGTTTCTCCCAACCTCCCTGTGCACTGGTTGTTGTAGTGGTGACTGTGGAATATCATTGTGAGGGTAGGTATAGTGTTGTGACTGTAGTTAACTAAGAAACTGACTTCTGGTTCCAACACACAACCATTTAGCTGATGACCTAATCTGCTGAAAAACTGACCTCTGTTCAATGTCCATCCTTAACATTTATCCATTTAGGTGCTGTACTGTTGTGACTGTAAAAGTCCCTATTCCGATTATTTATTATACGATGTCTATGTAATATCCCGGATGTTAGTTTATCAAACATACTCATATTTATACTAATAACTGCCTTAGCGACCTTGCGGTACTTGATTAATAAACTTTGACTTCTAAATATTGTGAGCGTGAAATAATTTATATGGCATACAACAGTAGGTTTCTAGTTATATCCCCATTTTGGTCACTTTGTGTGGCACTAATCATAGACGCAGCCACTATAGTCAACGATGTATGCCACAAAGTTTTGGTAGATGGTCCAATGCTACCATTAAGCTTGCTAGTAGATTTGTTGCTGCAGCATACCGTCTATGCTGATAATCCATATTTTGGTAGAACCCATCAATCCGCTGGGTTAGGCAATGTCCGTAAATTGCCTTGCCCAAGGACACAATCGACTAGCTAGCGACCAGTTTCGAACCTGCAACCTTTCGATGAAAGGCACCGCACTAAACCACCAGACTAACCAGTCAGACAAAATTTACAAGGATAAACATAATTAAATATCCTATCCTCCTATCCCCATAAAAGCACAATATTGTAAATAGACAGTGATATCAAATAACTCACCAAAGCATGGAAACTCTGGTTTTCTTTGTAGATGTCTTGCATAGAATACCGAGGACGGTTCATCAGATAACTGTGTGGAGTGGGGTGGCTAGTAGACGATGCAAGTGTTAATTGCATTGGTCTGTTTGATTCGGAAATTAATTTGTTAAAACAGTAATTATTTAAAATAGAAATTGTTAACCGTTTTCTGCACATGGAATCTGTTTGGTCATAACTAGCAGACTACAAAATCTGTATTTTAGTTTAGTCTATTTTTTGTTTCCACAATGAAAACACAAAGTCGGACCTTTGATCAAAATATATTCTCGGAATACTTAGACGTGGCCGCTAAACCTACATAAAATAAATAAATGAAAAAATGTTCATATCAAGATTATTACACCAAGTCTGAAAATAAATTGTACAGTAATTAGTAACAGCCAACCTAACACTACAAATTAACAACTAGTTTTTACAACAGAAATTTTCGATTGCTTGGAAATTATAATATAAAATGTTTACCTCAGTCAGAAAACATTAAAAAAGGATTCAAACCTCGCAGTAGGGACTTCATGGGAGGATTGTGGTAGGGACGCTGGAAGAAAATGGAGTTCAAGAAATAAACATGATCAACACATTTAGAAACATTGTAAAATAAAGGAAAAATAATAACAGTATTATCGTGGTCATAATTTCATCCTTTTTTATTTTATTGCTTATGCCATTTATCATCTTTTCCATTTTTTAAAAGGTGGTGAGATAGAAACCAGCTGCTAACCAGTCAATAAGGCACTGAGTTAACACTGAAGTGATTTATTAGGTTGAACAAACACAATAATAATGTGAAATAAGCAAGTTAGGTAAATATCTTGTACACACAACCAAGCTAGCACAGAATTTGATCCCGCTACGTTTTGGCTGACGGTTTGTTGCGTTACAAGTTAAACTAAATGACTGAACTAATTTTTATCTTTTTTTTTCATTTATGGCATAAAAAATCTAAAATAAATCATAGAAGTGTAATCTTCTGTTGCTTTAAGTAAGAATCACCCTTTAAGAACATTTTAAAGCTTCTACTAACTTGATGAAAAAGCCCTTTGACGCATAGCAACTTCCCCACCCCTTGTTTTATTCCTCACATATTCATCCAGCTTGATTTTGGCCAAATCCATTACTTCACTTACGTCATCGAATCTTCTATATTCTGGTTGTTGGTCTGGATGGCTGGTTGTTGATGTATCTTTAAATGGTTTCGTATGTTCTCTTTTTAAAAGCAATTGAAGAATCACTTTTCAAACTCATTATTTAACATGCCTTCGTAACTTTGTGTTTTTACATACTTTGGTCTATATAACTTCTTACACATGCGACACTTTGCGGCCGAAAGGTTGCAGGTGTGAAACTGGTCGCTAGCAAATCGGTTGTGTTCTTGGGAAAGGCACTTAATGGACATTGCCTTACCTCAAAATTATACACAATACACTGAAAT
>CH003364.1:495530-523814 GCA_000149265.1 Ciona savignyi
GTACAACCCATTAATCTACTCAGTTAAAGTGATGTATTTTGCATTCCCTGCGCAGTGGACATTATTGTCTAGCCAAAGGCCAGAGCTGGTATTGAGGTCACAATCTTTTGGCTGACTGCAGACTGCCTTACCAATTGAGCTAACCAGCCATACAAAACCAAATATTCTGTCCACATTTATATAAATTAAACAAAATACACTAAACTAACTTCTGGACTTGACTGTGGGCATGAGATGTCTTACAATACTGAGGATAAAGCCTAACTCCCAAACAAAATGATAGAAAACAAACTAAACATTCACATAATGTAATAGTTCCAGCAAATTGACTATTGATATAAGGTGTGGTATAATACATTGGATATAAACCCCATGGTAATATAAATAAACCAATTATTCGCATTCGATTAGGAAACGTGTGGTCAGCATGATACTTGTGGATACAAAGTGTTTCTTTCTTTATATATATAAATATCTATAAGTGAATCCCTAAAAAACATAAATTAACACTGTGAGAAGAGAATAAGCAATATTACAACAAACCAACCTGCATTATCCTCTATATTTGGTGAATTAAGTTCGTTTTGTATTGAATTATGTTCTGTTGAAAAAGCGCTACTACCACCATACTGCATGTTGATTGTACTGCTATTACCACCATACTGCATGTTGCTTGTACTGCTATTACCACCATACTGCATGTTGCTTGTATTGCTATTACCATCATACTGCATGTTGCTTGTACTGCTATTACCACCACACTGCATGTTGATTGTACTGCTATTACCACCATACTGCATGTTGCTTGTTCTGCTATTACCACCATACTGCATGTTGCTTGTACTGCTATTACCACCATACTGCATGTTGCTTGTACTGCTATTACCACCATACTGCATGTTGCTTGTACTGCTATTACCACCATACTGCATGTTGCTTGTACTGCTATTACCACCACACTGCATGTTGCTTGTACTGCTATTACCACCATACTGCATGTTGCTTGTACTGCTATTACCACCATACTGTGCGTTGCTTGTACTGCTATTACCACCATACTGCATGTTGCTTGTACTGCTATTACCACCATACTGCATGTTGCTTGTACTGCTATTACCACCATACTGCATGTTGCTTGTACTGCTATTACCACCAGATTGCATGTTGCTTGTAATGCTATTACCACCATACTCTGTGTCTTCACTGTACCTTGAGCTCAAGCATTCCCATATATCCTGTCAAATACATGTTATTTTTTGCATGCGTTCTGGCAATGACATTCATCAAGTTAAGGTCCAAACAAAACACGATCCACCAAATGGTGTTTTTCTAGCATTATCACATCAAACCATTAACATAAATATCTTATCCTGTAACTCTAAAACTTTTACGCTTGCGCCCCCTTTTTATTTTATTAAAATTTGACACATCTTTATGTTTTAAATCTAAAAAAGTTTAAAAGCACTGTAGATATAGTAGGTTGTGTGAAATTATTGTACTATTTATGACCCATAAAATTCATTGCTGCATGGGGTGTCGACCCATAGTTTGGGACGCCCTGCTATTACCCACCTGAAGTATTCTGCTTGGAACCCACGCAAAGTTCACCGTCAGTTGCTCGGCAGACATGCTGCATATGCCCTGCACAGTGCTGCACTTGAGCATGAGTTGCGCCGTGAATGAGTTGATGCACGGGATGCTGGTCATGAACCTCTCACCCCCAGTGCTGCACACTTCTAACCAGGACCTGGCATGAAATGATCATGATTACCCTCGGTTAAAAATCATGCTGTCGACTCAAGTCGCCCGTGTCGAAAATAATATAAGTAGAAAAGCATACGGCCGATTTTTTACCTCAAAAAAAAATTAAAAACTTTTAAAAATTCACATAACTAAAAAATATCAAATACAAACCTATAAATCGATTTATATTGGTAAACACAAAAATTATTCAGCTCTAATAAATTGCTGTAACATAAGTAAAAGAATCATTAGCATAAAGACAATCAATAGAACACAACCTGTCACTGTAGCTCTCATCAATGTGGCATGACTCATAGGATTTCTTGCACAGCATTTCCAATGTTTCGCCAAACGACTCCATGTTATAACAGCACAGCACTGCCAACTGGAGCATTTTAACCAAATAAATAAAGCAATTTGTATAAATGGTAAATATTTCGGATGTGGGATAAAGTCCGACTGGTTAGTCTGGCGGTTTAGTGCGACACCTTTCAACCGAAAGGTTGCAGTTTCGAAACTGGTCAGGATCGAAAAAGTGGGTGCGAGGTGATTCGTGTGTTAACCCCCTCGGTTTTCCCAATTACGGGGATAAACACATTGCCTATAGACCAGGGATAGGCACACTTTTTGAATCAGGGGCCAAAATTATTTTATTCTTAGGCTGGCAGACCAAATGATTGAGCCGCCACTCACATATAATTTGTCACTGTTAATAAAAAACATTTAACTAAGAAATACGGTACAATACTGACTTGTGTCAAGCGACGCACAAATGAAGCTATAACATCGCTAAGCTATAACATCGCGAGTTTAAACATATGGATGGAAATATAAATAGAAACACAACAGCCGCACCTTAAAATGATCAACTGATGCTTGGAAGTGGTTGGTGGCTGCAACCAGACGAGATAAATTGACGCTAAATATCTCTGACTCCTGACTGCTGTAAAAGGGGTGGAGAGGGGGGTTAGTAGTCATTTTGTATGTCCACGAGGATTAGTGGATTAGTATAGGGGTCATATTACAACAGTTGTGGTGTATAATCTCAACCACTTTCTTTACTTGGTAGGAGCAATGTTATGGGTTTTGTCCATGTTTACAGTGATAAACCTTATGCCAACAGTCAAGTTGCTAGAGCTATTACTGTGTGTGGACAACCAGACATGACTTTCAGTTTGGACATTCCACTAGTTAATATTAATTTGGAGCAATATAAAACAGTTGTTCAACAACATATGTAATAAATGGTATTATCCACCCGAAATTGTAACCATATATTTTAAGAAACCCCTCCAAATATTGAGTTGTTTTTACCGCGCCTGAATATTTCGATATACAACAGCAAACCTGTTCTGTTGTCCATTAGTTGGCAGTATGATGACGTAGCATTGTGTGAGCTTCCGATACAGCATGAGTAGTTGCGATAGAATGTGTTTGATCACCTCACCACCTGTTTGTCGGTTTGACTTTTTATTGGTAGTATAAGCTGAGGCTAGGATAGGGTAGGACTAGTGTTTATCCCTGTGAATGGAAAAGCCAAGGGAGTTAACACACGGGCAACCATCAGATCGCCTCGCGCCCACCATCGAGTTACAAAGCTATTGCAGTGTGTTGTGTATGATTTACCAGTTCCTTCAATTTAGTAAAACCTATTAATCCGCTGGGTTAAGGCAATGTCCAATAAATGCCTTGCCCAAGAACACAACCGACTAGCTTGCGACCAGTTTCAAACCTGCAACCCCTCGACTCAAAGGCGACATACTAATCCACCAGACTAAGCTGGGGTTATAGTCGCTTGTGGTCAGGTAGTTTTATGGGTAATTGTGGCTCAGCTGTACATAATCGTTTGTCTTAAGTATGTGTATTTAAAGCCAGCCAATTGCTGGCTGTGTGTGTTGTAGAAAATTGCAGAAAGATCAAAATGCAACATCTCTTCTGCATGTACCTTATTGTTACAGCACGGACCACATAAATGAATCTTTCATGGTGGAATTTTTTTAACAATAATTGTGAAAAAGCTATTTAGGGGGATTTCCATTACAAGTTAAATAATAGAAAAAAATGTCATGTAGATTTTTTCTATTGTAAATTTTCTCTGCGTTGTGGATTTTCTCTGCGATAACTGTGGAAAAAACCTTTAATATGTGAATTTGCCTGATTACCAGCATACACTCGATACACCCTACAAGACGAAACTTTACAGTTGTGTAACTAAGCAATATCATGGAATGCTAAACACTTACCATTATCAACAAAGTGGTTGAGGTCCTGAAGTAAGATTCCCGTTCGTTCATCCAAAGTGATATCGGGATGCACAGATGAAGGAGGGTAGTTGCGTTCGGTCACTACGATCTCGTGTCTGGTACAAATTGGTTGAGTTAGAAAAATATATTTTGTATGATAAAATGAAAAGTCAAACTGGATATTATCCTTGATGAGCAATTTTTCAACACTAAAAGAAGGAAAAATGGCAAGAAGAGAAACTGCTCACTTAAATTACGAAAACTAATTTTAACCCTTTCCTAAACACTAACCTTAACTCCGACCCCATGTTTAAAACTAACTCCAATGCCTAATCTTTATTTTAGTGCAATGTTTCCCTCATACCTCCTCCCCCTTTACCTCTTCCCTCTTTTGCTTCTTTTAGTTTTTCCCCTTAAGCTCTAACGAAAATGATATTCCTTCAGCACAGATAGTTTACATTAGAGGAAATGTATAAACTATAAAATAAAAAGTCAAACAGGACATTATTCTTGGTCGAAAAGTCCCTCTTATGTTCCTTAAGCCCTAACAAAAACCACATTCCTTAAGCATGAATAGTTTAAATTAAAGACAAATGTATTATTAACGATAAAATGAAACGTCTCATTTGATATTATCCATGTTCGAAAACTATGTTCCATGTTCCTTTAGCCCTGATACTTATGGATGAAGTCTTGTTTCTATCATCAAGCATATATTTGAATCAAACACGCACACACACTATTAATAAGTCCAGCAACTCGACTACGGGCAGTTATATACAGTTTTTGATACCAATAAATATTGCCTTGCTTCCTACCAACAACTCTATGAATAAAAAATTCACGAAAATAAACAAAAATAAAAAAATATAATGAAATAATAATTAAGATCCACATCAAATTGTAATAAAAAAGGATACATTTCAGCTTACATTTACACTCAGAGGTACAGGTGGTATGTACCATTTTGAATGTTACACACTACCATAAAGTAAAGAACTATTACTTACTACCAAGTACCACCACATCATAATGATTTAAACTTTAACCCAAACATTGTATCGGTGGTGAGTGACTGGTGACATGCAGATTTAAACGGAATATTGTGCAATGGCAAAAAGTTTACCGGCTTTAGTTTAGTTTACTTTTGTTTCTAAAATGAAAACACAAAACCTTTCATAAAAATTTGAAAAACGGGAAAAATTTGAAAAAAAAGTTAAAACTGATAAATTCTAATCAATTTAGGTATATTTATCTTTAGGTATATTTATACAATTCTCAGGCTTCAGGTATATTTATATGTGGCCGCCAAACCTACTGTTTTGATTCACAATATATTACTTTACCTGGTTTCAAGCATATGTAGGAGATGACCTAATGATGTCATCTTGCAGGAGCCAATCACAATGTACTGGTGTTGTTGGGAACTTCTCCCATGCTCCTCAGTCGAGTTGAGTGTTTCGTCTATGCGTGTTGAGCTACTGGGTCTGATGAGTGTGTGGATATCATCACTGTATTTCGACCATTAAGCTTGCTCGGTTAGTGCGTTCCTTTCAGCCGAAATGTTGCAGGTTAGAAACCGGTCGCAAACTAGTCGTTTGTGTCCTTGGACAAGGCACTTCACGGATTTTTGTGAACTTAGTTGAATAATGGGTTTCACCAAATTAAAGGAATCTCTGAATCACACACAACACCATGCAATAGCTTTGGTAACCCAACGGTGGGTGCAAGTTAATGCCGATTGCCGTTGTGTTAACCCCCTTGCCATGCCCGCCGACAGTTATAAGACAAAACTAACAGGATCGATTCGATGGAGATGTAGCTACTGGAGTGCTGCAGGGCCAATCTCTTCCATGGGGAATTCCCCTGGTGCTCGTACTCGACCACCAATGTGGTCTCCTCCCACGGGAAGTCCTCTTGTATCATCTTCTCACCGATGATCAATACGTTGGTGCTGGGGTGGGTTGGTGGCGATGCAAGTTGATATTCTTGTTTATCCTCGTGAATGGGAAAATCAAGGGCGCTTAACACACAGGCAATCGTCAGATTACTTTGCGCCCACCGTCTGGTTACCACAGATATTAAAGAGTGGTATGTATCATAAATGCGTTCTTTCATTTTAGTAGAACCCATTAATTCACTGGGTTTTGGCGAATTCCGTTAAGTGCCTTGCTTAGCCGACTCGCTAGTAAACAGTTTCGAATCAGAAATAATGTACTAGTTTTGCCGTCAAATAAAAAATTCAAGGATGTGTCATCTTTGTCTTGACCCGTGGGAAATACATATAATTAAATTTACAATATAGAGTTCATCTAGAAGTTATCAGTTGATAACTTATGAAGTGAATTCACAATAAAGAATTCAGGCATGCACATAGTTGGTCAACTCGTGTCTGTGAACCAGCAGAAGTCTGTCTATATGGAATCTATAATTTCATATTCCAAAAATTGTTACTGTAGTGCCTAGAGTTTGCATATTGCCAATTGTGCCTTTTTCTTTAATTTTATTTATTTGTGACATCGTGCTCTTTTTAGATTCCTGTTTAGTTGTCGCTTTGTGATTGGTTTACAATTACGTGTTTTCCTCGTTTTTTCTAGGTTGGCAAGTGCATGTAGTTAGTTGCAATACAGCGGTCGAGCTGAAAATCGAACCCACAAGTCGATTCGTTAAATTACCTTTTAAATGTGTTTGAAATATCAAGGGATGTAAGGTGGCTGGCCCCCACGTTAGCAGACAAGACTTTCAATGGGATTTCCCCACTTGCCAACTCTCGCAAACACCTCGTCAGTTTAGAGAATAAGTATCGACACTGGGTGGCACAAATGATCAGGATCTTCTGCATTCCCGCACGCTTCTGCTTGCTCTTTTTCACCATCCAGTGGCCGATTGTTGATTTTATGGTGATAAGCTTCGGATGAAGAAAGCTTTCCTGTGGGTGAATGGTTAAGTGGTCATTCTGCTGAAGTCCTTAAAATCGGCCAGCCAATATTATGTGACATAACCTATATGCCAATTATCAGGTAAAGCTTTTAGCTATGGATAATTATGCTTTTGTCTATCTGGTTATCCTACTGATTAATCTGGTGGATTAGTGCTATGGCTTTCAGTCAGAAGGTTGTAGGTTCGAAACTGATCGCTACAACAAAATTAAAGGAATGTCTAAATCATATACAACACACTGCAAATGCTTTGGTATCCCGACATTGGGTGTAAGGTAATCTGATAATTGGCCTTGTTGATGCCCCTTGCATTTTCCCATTTATAAAGAGCTAGTGATACTAATAGTTTAAAAAACTAGACTGTGGGATAGAAAAATTATTTTTTATTCATGTTTTAACTTGGATTAGTTATGACGAACAAAGGTTAAATTACTGCCTTCCTACCATTGGGTTACTTACAATGTGTTTTAAATTATTTAGATGTTTTTTTTAGTTTTAGTACAACTAATTCACTGGGTTGAGGCCATATCTGCAAGAGACTGTGCTTAAGGATGACTTTCTAGGCATTGGCAGGTTTTAATTTCGATTGAACCATATGGCCTAACAAAAAACTAAAGTAATGTTTGTATCATACACAACACACTGCAATGGCTCCGGTAACCCGACAGTGGGCGCAAGGTGATCTGACGATTGCCTGTGTGTTAACCCCCTTTATTTTCCCATTCACAGATATAAACATAATATCCTATCCTATCCTAACACCTACAAAAAGAAATAGGAAAAGGCCCTTTTTCTCTGCTTTTAGTTTTTTTTACCATGTTAAAAGTATTTTGATAAAAACATACATTTTCCATGGATGTGTTAGAATCAAAAAGCTTCTTCATACTGTGCAACAACGCTTGCACGTAAGTTTGGTACTTATGCATAAGTGACCAGTTTGTGAAGGTTGGGTCACGCTGTAACTGTTGCAGCAATTGATGAAGATGGGCTGGATGGGACAGGTTAATTTTAAATGTGGAGAGTTACAGGCCTTTTAGGCCTATGGTCCTGGTCCTAACTGTAATTAACTAAGTATCTGATCAAAACACGTAGGTATGTCGCTACTAATAGAAAGTTGTTCTAATAAGTATCTGTTGGTACACGAAGAATGCCAGTATCAGGAAAAAAAGCTCACCGAATGCAGTAACATAGCTGACATGGACGAGAAGGTAATAGACGCACACCAACCCATGGAGGATGTGGGTGAGGCAAAGTCCGCTTGGATCCACATCGACTCGTGTCTGTTTCATGTCCTTGTAACAATATATCTTATTATTCTACTACAGAAGGTTGGATTTTATTTCTGGGATTGTATAATTGTAAGGAGAATCCTTCAGAAACATAAGGTTGCAAGGGCTATAACAGTGTATTTGCTGAGCAATAGAGTTGGTTCAACCTGTTAAATTCCCATTTGCTTTTTCAAATTTAAACCACCAACATATCTACTACAATTTCCCATATTGGGGTTTTTAATTTCCAGGTTCCAATTGGGTTACTAGAGCTATTGCAAAAAGTACTATGTGGGATTTCTTTGATTTTTGAAAGTTCCATTTATGTCAATAGTGCAAAGCGAAACAACTAAGCATAAAGTGACCACACAGTGGAGATCAAAACAAGAACCAGTCAGATAATTCTCACCCACATATCCAGACGGCAACAATACTTAGTTAACCACTTACCAAGAAATGTTTAGTTTGTTGTTTCTGCAAGTACCGGCTATCAGCTCGTGAGATATCAGCAAGCTTAACCCTTGCTTCAAGTAAGTTACAGTCACAAAGATGGAATAAAAATGGTTCAACTGAATTCTCCAGGTGGCAAATAACCTCCAGTGTCTTACCTAGGGTGAATGGACTTCTAACTTATTGACCAATTAGCTTGGTGGGTTTGTGAATTGCCTTTCAGTGAAATGGTTACAGGTTCGAAACAGGTGGCTAGCTTGTCAGTTGTGTTCTTGGGTAAAGCACTTATTGGACATTGCCTGAACCTTTCGGAATAATGGGTTCTACTTCTACTAAATTAAAGGAACTTGTAAATCATACACAACACAATGCAATAGCTCTGATAACCCAATGATGGGCGCTACGTAATAAACGATTGCCCTTATGTTAACGCCCATTGTGTTTTCCCATACAGGAATAAACATAAATAGTCTATCCTAATATAATTATTTACTTATTTTTATTCTGGACTACTGGTTTAATGCCTTTCTATAGACAGCTTTTTATCTAAAACTGTTGTGGTGGTGAAGGCTATGTGATAGATCAAGTGAATATAAAATATTTCAACAAATTATTAAAAATCAGAAAATATGGGGGGTTGCGACAATCAATAGATTTTTGAGAGGAAAGTTGGGGGGGGGGCTAAAACATAAATAGCGTAATCCTATTCTAAATTAAATCGGTCCAAAACTATTACCAGTGATGCAGCTTTGAACGACTTTGCTTTTCTTGGTATCCGATGTGATAGTGTTGCCCACTATAAAGGAATCACCGTGCACTGAAAAGCATTCTTTCTCTGCTTTCTTAGATGGCTGCTTGACCGGAATGCTACCTGAGGGTGTTTATCTTTGCAACGTGTGTATCGACAGTCATGATAACACTTGAAATTGTCAGGTTGTCAGATTACCGTATTGAGTAAGTTAGTCTCTTATAGGACTCTTATACTACTTATCCCCAAATGTGGGCAAATTGATAACTCAACGGTGGGCGTACTCTAATTGTTACGCATGTGCTCCTTCATAAATTAGAAGACTAATATTTATCCTTAAGGGATAGGCAAAACCGGACTCTAGCCATTACAGATGTGCTCCTTTACTAATAAGTAAAGTAATCTAACGAATGCCCACGTAATAATGCCCCTTTTATTTTTCAAGCTCCTTTGATTTTTCTATTCTATAAGGATAAAATACCCGATCTATTCAACTAGCCAGAAGATGGATCAAACTTGAAACCTAACAGTGAATGGTTCAACACTTTACATTGTTAACCAGAAAACTTACCTTGAAGTTTTTGCTGCCTTGGCACTTGATTAGGCATTGCAATACGTACATTGTTGGCACAGATTGAATCGACTTTGTTTATTCCAGGTTTTAATCCAGAACCTTGGCAATGGGAAGGAGAAAAGATTATATGAATAATAGAAAAAATGAGAAAGGACCAAAATGATGATTGAAAAGAGTAACAACACTGCCCGGTCTGCATTAACACTCCATGTGTGTCACTGTGAACCCCTAATATTATAACATCGACATATCAAAGATACACCAACTACATTTTATACTAGAATAGGATGTATACTTTTATTCTTATGAATGGAAAACATAAGGCTGTGTCACACAGACAATGTTAAACTACCTTATACTCATGGTCAGTACTTGTATAACTAAAGTTTCTGCTAGCATAAAATAAAATATACATAATACATATCGGCTTATTTTATTACATGTCATTTACCACCATCGTGTTGTGCGGTTGGAGCGATTAAAAGTACAAACATTGGATCCCGAGCTTTAGTTAAAATACAGTTAAACAGGGCCAAAAATCCATCAATTTTGAGCAAGTAAGAATTCTTGCAAGAGCTTCCACAAGTGAATTCTTACTGGCTTGCAACTGTGGTTTGTATGACAAAACAACTGTTCAAATCCAGTATTATAACAATCTGGCATGATGATTTTTATTTGCAAGAGTAATTTTTACTTACACCTCATGCGTCATGCAAGTAAACACGCTTGTGGTGTTTCCTTCACTTACACGGGTTTTTGGCCTTGTTTAAAACAGTCTGATAACATACTGATATCGCATATAATCTCACTTACTTCGTTCCTTATGCTCCACAGTTGTGGCTTGTTCACCACGCAACTCTAGGAAGCGAGCAACAAAACTAGAGTCGACTGTCGCACTTTGCCTGGTTGGTACCTTTTTTACTTCCATTCCAACTTGTTTCGCATGCTGATCCTCTGCAAGCATGGTCTTCTGTGAAGAAAACAGAAAAAAACGTCCAGAAGTCTTTTTTACACAATTTAATTTTGGTATTAACGTATAACAAGTTTTTGCCGCTAGTTGATATTGGCTTATTGTTTGGAAAAATTATTTTTAGGATTATTCTTTAGATAGCGACTTTCTAGAGCTGTTGGATAACAATCTACACAGTTAGTCTAAAAGTACAATTATACACAGACAACAGTCAACCATACCGTTAAAGGTGCATCAACAATTGATTTCATTTTTTTAGTATTCCTCTCAGTATAATTGACAGGTGGTTCATTTTGGTTAACAGATGGTTCGTTTTGACTGATAGGTTTATTGTTTTGATTGACAGGTAGTTCGTTTTGACTGACAGGTTTATTGTTTTGATTGACAGGTAGTTCGTGTTGACTGACAGGTTTATTGTTTTGATTGACAGGTAGTTCGTTTTGACTGACAGGTTTATTGTTTTGATTGACAGGTAGTTCGTTAAGATTGACAGATGGTTTGTTTTGATTGACCGGTAGTTCGTTTAGATTGACAGGTTGTTCGTTTAGATTGACATGTGGTTCGTTTTGATTGACAGGTGGTTTGTTACTTGTTGCATCTTGAGCTGTGGTGTCCTCAGGATCTCCAGTTTCAGTTTCAGTTGTTTCCATTTCGTCTAAAAGTGTTGCATATATACATTGGTCTACTTGTTCCCAAGCAAAGTATAATGGATAGAATTCTCAGATTTATAATGGATAGAATGTTCATACTTATAATGGATAGAATGTTCATACTTATAATGGATAGAATGCTCATATTTATACTTTTGGGTTGGACAACAAAAAATTTTACAACACAAGTTACCAACCAATTATCTTATTCACCGCCAAGGAATTAAAACTAGTGCGCTGTTTTTTTAGAATGCAGATAAGATATTGCTATAACTTTGTTTATAACATTAAAACACTGGGTTCATGCCAGATCTGTTAAGTATCTTGATCAAGGAATTCACTGACTTGTTTGTGGCTGGTTTTATAAACACCACCTTACGCTAATAAGTCCAATACATATCATCAATCTGGCAGGCTATAGACTACCCTATATAGCGATATAGCGAACAGGGACTGTATTGCCAAAACAAAAGAGAGCAACAAAGAACGAGACTCAAACTTATATACCAAGGGTAAATCATGCATGCAACTGTAGTAACTCTACACCTTAGACTACATTAAATGAGGTATTAAACTAAAACACACCAAACCTTGTTGCATGCTGCTATATTGGATGGGCAAAAACGTCTCAGCCTTAAAGCCAACGTCACTAAACAACATTAATGCATTGCTTCCCATTTTTTCAAATTGTAAAGAACTCCTTAAAACCGTGATTTTCTCAGCAGCATGAGACACTGGGTCCCATAGCAAGAATAAATCAGAAGAGTTGGTAATTGGGGTTTTATCGCAAATATCTTCAAATCCTTCAATGTACCTCTTGCTGGATTCCTTATTATTGGTATCTATCATTGGTTCTAAATGAAAACAAATTAGGTATTGATTTTATGATTTTATTCATATAAAAATTTTATCATGTCTTAAAAGTATGGAATGTCTAGGTAAAAGTATATAACTTTTGTTCAAAAAATAAAGACAGGTTAATGTACTAGTATATTCATGTTTATCCCCGTGAATGGGAAACCCAGGGCGTTAACACACGGACAATCGTTAGATCACCCCGCGCTAAGAATTTGAACAAAAAGATAATAATAAAATACATTTTAGCAAGCCTGCTAAATAATTTACCTGTAACCAACATATGATGAAGTGAACGTGAATTGGAAGCAATGAACAAATATTTTTCCTCTTCCAGCACATTTGAGGCACTTGTGATATGTTCTAATCTGTGAAAAACTGAAATTTTATTTTGAAGATAAAGCTACCCTGATTTTGAAAAAAAAAATTTTATGTCTTAGCAAATACAACTCTTAACTATTAATCACATTTCAATATTGATCCCATTTAAAAAATGGGACACATATTGTTTTTACGTAATTTTTTTTCATTTTTTTAGTCAAACGCTTGACAGACATGGCATAGCACCCTGACATCTATCAGGAGTAATGAAAAACACAGTCTAGCTTCGCACAAACCAAAATTTAAGGTATTAAATTCTGTGGAATTCCCCTGGGACATTAAATATGGTTAGGGAACCTGCTATGGTTAGGGAACCTGCTATGGTTAGGGAACCTATGGTTAGATAACTTGCTTGCATAAACATATATCACACCTTAACACCTTTACCAACATGTAATAATGCTATTTTGCCACCAGTAAATAATAGTGGTGTGACTGAAATGCACCCACGTAACACAGGCGACGTAGCACAGAGATATTAATCTAGATAGTATGTAGTTTAATTAATTTGTTCATCATAATTTGAATAAACTAAAATGAATGGGAAATATTACTGTTTGATGCAGGACACATCCTCAATAGGTTCAGTGTCTAATTGCACAAGACTGGTTGCTGCAGAGATAGAATCGTGAATGGCGTGTTGATGTCCTATGGGGCAGTCCATCAACATGTCTTCTTCATAGGTCACACCCACACTTTGTGATGCTGAAGCATAAAGGGAGGTGTGGTTGAGATTTAATGTTAGTTTATATCTTTCTCATTTTGTTCATCAGGCCTACAACATTTATTAATACATTTTTTCAATTTATTAATATTGGAATACAAATTTAAATATAGAATAGGATATTCATGATTATTCTTGTTTAATAGAAAAACACAAACGCCATAATCACATGAGCAATCATCTACAAGACTGACAATGATAGTGTGAATCTTATACAGCATACCGTACTGTATTATCTATAAGGTTTGTTTATTTAAGGAATACCCATGTTTTAACAATTCATTCTAAACAAGGGAAAAGCATAGACATAATGGGTAAGCAAAGACATGGTACCCACCATTTTTACAGCATAAAGGAAGTAATAATTCAGGATCATTATTCACTGTTTCACTTGTGTCAGGCCATGCTTCAATATTCGAACTAACATGAGAAGACTCGCAATTTTGTTTAAGATTGTTCGCACATTCTTCATTTATTGATTTAGAAGTCTACAAATAAACTGATTAGTCTGTTGGTTTAATGCGTCGCCATTCAGCTGAAAGGTTTCAGGTTCAAAACTGGTCATGAGCTAGTCGGTTGTGTCCCTAGGCAAGGCACTTAATGAACATTGCCTGAACCCAGCGGATTAATGGGTTCCACCAAATTGAAGGAATGTCTCAATTATACTACACACTACAATAGCTTCGGTAACCCGGGGTGAGCTGACGATTGCTTGTGTGTCAATCCCTTGGGTTTTCCATTCACGGGGATAAACATAAATATCCTATCCTAAACCACTAAGTAACTATTAGTTTTGCCAATTGTTCTGATAGGTTACGTGGTCTGATATTTAGTGAATTCGCAAAAGTCAATAATAAAAATGACGTCATATTGTAGGCTATACAGTACAGATTGACTTTTGCCAATTTACTACAGATATAATGGTCATGTTTAACTGAAAGATAACCATTACACAAGTATTCAACAGATCATTATAACATTGCTTTATTTTTGTTTATTCATTAATCCACTGGTATTTAAAATACATTGCCTTACAGAAGACACAATTGACGAGCTGAAGAGATGGTCACGAAGTTGCAATTTTCTAGGTGACTGTACGTGTACACCAATCTCTGCCACTTCGTCAACTGCCAGACTTTTACACCATACAGTAGAGTATTCTACATGTCTTTTACACCGTTACAAAGTTTATACAGTAGAATATTTAACATGTATTTTACACCGTAGTTTGTTTAAACTTCTTGGTTTTCTACTGACCAAGACAATGATAAAAATTGCCCACAGCTGGGATGATGTACCTCCTCAAAAACCACAAGCTGCAATAAAATGTTAAACATTATAGAACAAAAATTTTTAATCTTACCAATGTTTCAATTTCCTTAAAATTCTGGGATGGTAAACAATCTGGAATATCAATGTTGTGTATGTCCATATGGTTCGTGTCAATGAATTCCATATCAAGTTCTAATTGCTTCACATCATGTATGGTTTGATCGATATGTTGGAAAGTTTGATGCTCTGGTGCTGGGAAACTGTCAGCCGTGGTCATACATTTCCTAACTTCAAGTACTTCAACCATTGGATCAAGTATTGGCTCTTGCTTTAGCTTTCCTAGCATTGTTGATAACGCTGGTAGGCAGTTAGTACAGCATTCCATACATACTACACATTCAAAGCTATAATCCTTGATATCTAAAGCAGCGTACGGAAACATCTCTAGATGTGATTTATCTGGTTGATGGTCGGGTTTATTGGAATTGTCTACATCACAATGCACAATCTCATCCCCACAGTTTGAGGTTGGGTCCGAATTTGGAACAATTTCCTCAATAGAATTATCCACAATGTAATGTTCGATTCCGTTGAAAAGTAAACATTGTTGACGTTGGTCGCTCAGTGCATTCGAAGTGAGTTCACAAATCGATTGCTTCACCTCAGATAACAACTCATCAGCATTAAATGGGTTGCAACCTGTAATACCATAAAAAATTAATTAGATTACGAGACTTAGAATATTTATGTTTATCCACAAAGTGGAAAAATCGATGATTTATAATTTAAAGATGTATTGTTTATTATAGAGACATTTTTGAAATTTTAGTAGAACCCTTTACTCCACTGGGTTTAGGTCGTATCCGCTTAGCACTTTACCTAAATATACACCCAATTAGCCAGCAATCAGGCTTGTTCTATACACTTTCAGTGCAATGTGACACACCATCCTCCCAAGGTATTTGGAGTGTATAAAATCGTCTAATAATTTTATAATAATGACAGCGTTGCTTTAGGCTAAATGTGTTGTTGTAAGCAAGCCACTTTATGATTGATAATCTGGTATGAGAAGTATGGTATTGGTTATCAAGCAATTCAAGGGATTATGTAGTGATTAGAGGCACCCTGCTGCATAGTTCAGTAATTGTAATATATGAACCGCATACCTTTTGTCCAAGGGTAGCGGTATGCATCATTTTTCAACATATTACTATATGATGGGTCACGAATCTGGTTTATAACTGGCACCATCATTCTTGTTAGCCGGGCTTGTTTCCAACATAACGCATCGTCAAGATAGTTTAGAGCTAGATATCGGGGCATGGCAAATGGCTGATATAAAGCCTGCAATCTTTGGGTCTACTTCTATGTTTTCACTAATTGTTTAAAATCTTAAATTAGGAAGTGGTTAAAAGTAAATTCTACGATAGATGATGTAAATTTGGAAAATCGGATCGCAGTTTCAGTGGCTTCATGTTAACAATTATTACTACATATGCAGACGACAGCAGTTGTCAATATTTTGTGACAACTAAGATTGACACGATGTCTGTGGGGAACTAAAAAATTTAGGTACTTGATTATCCATAAAAGTGTAATTAAATAGGTAATCGTCAAATGACAAAACGTCCTTGTATCATTTTTTAGACGAGGAATATAGAGTTGGCTGGTGTAAGATAGACAAACGCGATAAACGTAAAAACTAACAACCCTTGGGGTGGCTAACCATGTAAACTCAGTTGTGATTTTTAGACCTATATGTCCATTTAAATATATAACAAATCCGTTTGGTATAAGGAATATTTAAGATTTTTTTCTTTAATGGAAAAAACGAAAATTATTATCACATGGGAAGTCGGCAGGAATATAATGCGTACACCGTTTAATTGCCCATAACATTTTATATGATTAAAAAGTTTATACTGTTTTATTTTAAGCTATTTATCCACTATGTCCAGACAATGTCTGCAAAGTGTCTTGTCCAGTGACACAACCGATTAGAAAAACAGATGGTTTTGATCTTACCGATGCACGGATTATTTACCGACTCTAAACAAGCCGGCCGGTATTTTCGAGACGTTTTGACATGGATATTGTTAGAAAGATTTTATGCTGAGGCGTCTAATGTGATTTGCTATTTTGAAAAAAAATATTATGTTTGCACCTTTTTGTAAGCGCTCCAGACAGATCAAAATAACACGCTTTGAATAGAAAGTACAGCGAAATAGAGCATTTGACTTTTAACTAGATCAACATAAAAGTCCTAGCCTTTCTTACAAAACCTCTGAACTATAATAATACGATTTAAAACTAATTCAAATCAGCTAAGCTATCTTACAAACGCTATGTTACAAAACAATAACTAATAGTGATTGCAGACTTTCTTTTGATTCCTTCAGAATGAAATGTTCGTTTTAAAAAAGTATAAACAAAAGCAGACAGCCAAATATGAAGGGCCGCCTTGATCATGATATTGCTTTGTCAAATGGAAAATTATTTAGCCCCGTATAGTATAGATCAGCGGTTCCCAAACTGGGCGCCGCGGCGCCCTGGGGAGCCGCGAGACTTTGCCAAGGGCGCCGCAAAAGCATGCGGAAGTTGCTGCATTTATTATATTGTTTCCTCACAAAAAAATACAGTACATGTGTTAGTTGGAGATGTATAAGCCTGATGTGCAACCCCATAAAGTATTCGTTTTACTCGTTAAAAATCCATTGTTCAGTGTTAACTGCCACTATTTGCTGACTTACGTTGCATTGTTTTCGAATAATGGTTTGTCAAATAACTGCTTTGCATTAATTGACTGTTTGTCACTTTAGTGAATAGTTTTAAAGAGTATGAATGGTTATCCAAATGCGTGCTAGTGGATATGCAATATACAATACTTGCGATTTGAAAATTTTGGCTTTATAAGGGAGCCGCAAGGTTTAATAAGTTTACAAAAGGCGCCGCCAACAACAAAAGTTTGGGAACCGCTGGTATAGATTATAGGGAGCGTTGCAGGTCGCTGCCTATTTTGTTAGATTGTTCGTTGTAGGCCCCAGGTAAGCCGGTTACGAGACCTGATGCGATCTGCGATTCCCTACGCGCTATCTCGACTCTCGGAGGTGCGCTAATTAATTGAGGTTTTCTGCGTAAATGTCTCTTTGACTGATCTCCTGTAGTTCGCCGATAAACGCCTCAGTAGTTGTATTACATCAATTGTATTAAGCAGTTGAGGCGATTAACTTGGTACCAATTGCGAGTTAAATCGTTAGATGTTTAAACGACATAGATTCCAGATAAACTCTCAGTATAGACACATACAAGATCTTTCTTAATGCGTCCAGCCTTCTCTTTTCTCATCAGCAAAAGTAAAATAAACTTATATAGGCAAAGTACGACAGCTGTGGTTATAATCGTAAACCTAATAATGATATTTCAACATGACGGAATGTCAGCGCAAATGCCAGCTGATGGGATCGTAAATCTTATGTAACATATGAGGTCGCTACAAGATCATTACCTCATAATCAAATCCCATTTAAAATTTCATCACTTTTAGTAAATAACCGATAATTATTACGTGGCAATAATCGAGGAAGATATAGCAATATCACATTAGTTGTGATTTACAGTGGAACCCCGCTTGGAGACCACCTCGATAACACGACCACCTCACTATCAAGACCATTTAGTGCGGTCCCAAATAATTTACTATAGTAATGCATTGTATTCTGTTTCAATAACGCGACCACCCCGGTTTCCAGACCAGGACCGCCATATTTTGGTCCAAAACTTTAAATTTAACTCCGCTTAAGTGACCACATGTGCTAAATAATTGGGCTTTTCACCACAATAATAAGGTAAAATTTCTTTTATAATCAAAACAATAAGATTAAATGTGCGCTTACTCACAAACGAAAAAAATTGTGGCAAACAAAACTAAATCTTATAAAAATAAACGTCAGTGCTAACAGTTGTTTAAATTAATTCTGCAGTATCTGATAACAAATAATGTCATTTTGTGGTAATTTGGTAAAAAGGCAGACGTTTTGACTGCATATAACGACAACTTGCTCCAAATCAAAATTCACTAATACGACCACCCCGCTAACGCGACCGCTTAATGACGGTCCCATAGGTGGTCAGGTAAGCGGGGTTCCACTGTACATGCAATTACATATACATCGAATGCGTATTTTTGTTCTTTATCGACATACTGTTTAAAGAGATTTAAAAAAATTTGTCGAAAATGAATTAGTTTTAGATTTCTCGTTATGGGTATGCTTAGAACGGTCAGAATACAATATGCATCGAACATGCACTCAAAATGCAATACGGGTTAGGATGGGAAATTTATGTCCCTCTAATTGGGGAAACGCAAGGGGGTGACATACGGGTAATCGTCAGATATCCTCGCGCCCACTGTCGTGTGTTACCGGGCCTATTGCAATGTGTTATGTATGATTGAGATATTCCTTTAATTTGGCAGAATCCAGTCTCCCACTGGGTTCAGGAAATGTCCGGTAAGTGTCTTGCCCAAGAACACAACCAACTCACTAACGTCTAACCTCGGCTAAAAGGTGACGAACTAAACCACAATAGTTTGGACAAATAAACTAATAATTGAAATACATCTAAATCAAATAAATGAACGTTTTACGTTAATCATTAATCTACATATATTTAAAATAACCCGGAAACTGTTTCTTCTTGAATTCACTTCCCAAAAGGGGAATTATATATACTGTTGTCGTTTGTAATTATTATATATAGTATACTGTTGTCGTTTGTAAAAATTAGATGTCAGCATAAATTAAATAAATTGAATTGAATTGAATTGAAAAGCGATAGTTATCGCTTGGTGGCGTAGTTCTCCACAATCGTAACGTAGCTAGCGAAAAAAACAGATTATATTGTCCAGACGAAGTTTAGGATACGTAATTTATGTTTTAATCCGTGAATGAGTAAACGCAAGAGCCGTTTAGTTTCTGTTCAACCCTTTAATTTTATCTTGCATAGCAGGAGACTTGCATAGGTATTCGGTTGATACTAAATCCAAATAAAGGTTGAAACAGACCTCCAGACTTTACAGCAGCGTTTAACGACTGCGGCGTCTGGAAACCAAATTAAATTAATCAGGCGATATTTCGAACTTCCTTACTCTATATCCCGCGGTTAGCGATTCGCCGGATAGGTTTCCGAAACAGAAGCATAAGTTGTAGTACCAGCGCAACGAATTATCAAATGGCAACATACTGTGGGCCCATATATATTGCCGTGTTATCATATTACGGACACTCATTGGGGAATACCTAACTCAATTATTTGGCCCAAAGAGAGAAATATAGGAAAGATTTAAAAGTGGGCGCCGCGTGAAAGCGTTTTTAGAAAACAGCGATTTCTTTTTCTACTTGGCCTCGGTGTACGTTTACGGTAACAGTCTTCAACGATGCTTGTAGCCCGCGGCTACGGTGAGGTAAACATAATTTACCACACCGGGTTTACAAGCTGAACATTCGACTACGTGTTTATATTGCACTCGTAGCGATGCGCTTATCAATTTACATACGTGGTAAATACCGCAGTAATTACTAAGTAGATTCGGTATCGAAATTAACGTTGGAAATGATCTAATAATTAAGACATTTGGACAGCATAACAGTATTTCTCTTTAAGTTTGCAAGCATGTAGATAGGCATTCAGTCCAGAGAGGTACATTTCAGATTAGTAAGACTCTCTAAAATTGCTAAAACAATTCGACAGAACTTCGCAACCGAGTGTCGTATTGCAGTCATTAATCACTGTGCCATAAACACGGTTGTAAATCGTGGTTTAGAAATGCACTAACTTACTGCTGCCATGGACAGCCACACAGACATAATGGAACGCATAAGTAGTCGAACGAAATATATTACTCATTTGCGCGGGAGATTGTGACCATTGGAGAGCTTTTTATTCGAGCCGTTTTCTTGGTAACTCAATAGGAAATTGTTTAAGTGCACATGAGGCTTTTGCAGGGCGGACACAAATTAACGATGTGTAAGCAAGCCGAGTAGGCAGTCGCTTAGACTCAACAGCCGTTGTGTGCAGATTGTTTTGACTAAAGAAGCGCTTAGACATAGCATAGTATCAGGGTATTGTGAATTAGTTTCACCATTACTGACGCATTTAGCACCAAAACGGGGTAATTAGGATGAGATTGAAGATAGTACAATGGTCGCTGCTAAAATGAATGGATGTGGTTGAAGTGCGGTTAACTGGCTATGCTTGGTTAGGAAAATAAGATGAAAACATAGCGGCCCTTGAAAACGGCTGAGTATCATCACTGCGCACTTGAATTACTCAGAGAACTACGCCACAGTCTTAGAGTATTCATCTGATTGTGTTAATTTTACTAATCGTTCAATGACTATGGATGTTTACTATGCGTCTACAACCGGTAGTATTGGTTAAAATGCGCGTTAGAGACCGATGGGCGTGGACTGTCTGAAACAGTGCGATTTACACCAGGCAAGCACGTACCACGGCCACCAGGGACCGTGGGCGCGGCATCCAGGCTGTTGGCAGTAACGCCTCCTGAATATTTTATTAGCCTAGCAGCATACCAAGCAGATTACCTGCTTTTACTGATTTTAGAGGTGGTTTTGTTGCTTGTATGAATAAAACATCGGCGATTACTGGTTGTTAAACTGTTTGACAGAAGTATAGTTGCTAAAGTACAACTAATGGGGGGTAATAGCTCCTATTTGGTCTAATGGGCGTATGTGTCTGTTCCAATCAGCCATACGCTATATACATCGCAGTAATAACAATGTATATAGCCTGACGTACGTTGTAAAATGTAGAAGTAAGCAGACAGACGGTAAAATCGGCTGTAATATACAATATTTTAACAAAACTGACAAAACAAGTACGACAGTACAGGTGCAGCTTAAGTACTAGTGAATAACTTAACAAAATATTTCAAAGTAGGTATTAATATATTGTGTTGTTTCAGAAGGTCGTGGTAACTCATGTGCTGAAAGATACAGATCAATACAGTTCTATTATCACCGGTACCTTGTACTAAATTGCCATCAGTAGATCATGGGTTCGGTGTGTGGTAAAAAGTCCGCGAAAGCAGAAGCTAGCAACGAAAACAAAGAGGAAAATCCGGCTCAAGAAGTCCAGCAAGAGGCGAACGGTAAGGCTGCTGAGAATGTTCAAGAAGCGGAGAACGCCGTCGAAGATGCTAAACAAGTAACCGACGAACAGGCAGCTGAAAAGATCTCCAGTGATATTGTAAATGATGCTGTCGCCGAAGCAAGTCAACAACAGACGTCCGAACAGCAGCAAGACGAATCATAAAAACATGAACTCACATTAGAAAAAAAACTAATTCTACCACACCTCTTTACCGCTAATAACTATATTCTAACTTTGTTTTCAACCTGCTTTTATTTATAAAGATGACTAAACTTGTCAACTGACGTACTTAAGAAATAAGAATAATACCGCTTCGAATTGTGTGTATATTTTTTATTGTTTTACCATGTAAATGTATTGGACCAAAAACCCTGAATTGGGTGTATACTACTGCTAAGACATGCAAAGGCGTTGCCAAATATGTCATTTTGACAATGATATCTTAAAGCCACCGATAAATAATATATTTCCATTGTAAACAAACAGATATGTCGTAATAGCATACGAATGACGTCATTTCAAGCATTTTTCATAAAACAAGGTCGTTGCGAACAATGAGTTTTATGACTCATCGTATCCGCTGTGAGCGATCGGCGACGAGGCACATTAATCACAACCTTCCACATTAAATGCCGGTTCAGCAGTCTAATTGTTTTGAAAGTAGATTTCCAAACACGAATATGGTCGATCATGTATTTGCTTCACGATTTGCAAATGCTGCATTTCTTTCCTAATACAATGACATGCATGTATAACAATTTGTGTCTATATTTGGAAGCATGGTCGACGCGGACTTTACGCCCATTTACAAACGAGAGTAAATCACCGCTGTAGACCCATTGAGTCAAACCACAGGAAATTTTTACCCTTTGCCTAAAAATCAAGCTTAATGCTAAATTCCTTGCATTAAAGTACCAGCATAGCTGTGTGAACGAAAGCTAAACAAACTAACAAAGCTTCGGGCGTAATAACACGGCAGCTATCAAGAATAATTAAAACCACGCTTTGTTATCGATTAGTTTGGTGACATATTTGAGGAAAATGCCTAGGAGCGTTGTACTACGGTTTTAGACGTATCGAAACTATGTACATATTTTGTTGGGCGTTGTTTGATTTTTATGTGCGGCTTTATTGCAGTACGCTGGAAGTTCAACTTTCGACCAGAGTATTAATTTTGGCTGTCTTCCAGAGCAATCAGAGCGTGACGACTTACACTAGAGCCAAAATATTTTAATTTCACTTACACTGGTCCAAAGGAAGATGTAGTCGGCGCGGGAAAGGCAATCGTCTAAATACGTCTTTAAGTAAATACGCAAATATGGCCAAAATAAGCCAGAACACATCCTGTCTATATTTAAATTCATTATTTTGTCTTGTAGCAACGCGTGTAATGCTATGGCATACGCGTGTGTCACGATTAATAAAAACCATAAGTTAAGTCCTGCGGACTGAAATGTTTAATTTTAAATAAGGAAAAACCTTTGTAAAATATATAGGAGTGGGTGTACTGACATGGAACCAATTTTAAAAGGATTAAAGTCATTCCCCGGTTCATAACAGGCAATAGTTTGGAACGACACGGCGCATTAGGATTGCTCAAAATAGAAAGTTTGCTTTTATAGCAATGCGTCAACGACAAACCGGGATTTGTGCGCACAACCGGAACAATAGGAAACTATAGAAGTAAAATGTCTGAATTTGAATGCCCATGCACACAGTTCATCATTGGTGCTTTCTGTACACGATTTAATTATACTGCACACGCTTCGCTCTTAACAATTATCTGTGCAAAACGTACAGTTGGTACATCGCAAAGGACGAATGTACAAAATCACTGGATTGTGGGTTCTCGCCCAGAATTTTTAAATGGCGTCACTCAGCGCTCCATGACGTCACAAACAGGTATGCGGTTACTTCAATTTCAATGCTACGGTGGGAAAGCTTTTTGCTGGAACAAATCATGTAACATTTATGGGCTGGAATACGTAATTCAGTAGTTCCAAACCGGTGCATTTTGAGATCCGCATCATATTGCTCTTTTACCATCCGATTGTTATTATGACATGGACAAACTCAAAGAAATTTTAGTGTCTTTGTCAGAGTGTAGCAAACTATCTATCTTAAGTAGCGTCCCGTTTACTCAGAATAATTGGGTACCATTGACTCAACCGAACGCCACAATCATATATATATACCAGAGTATAGCACACGAAGCAGACATCGAAGGGATTTCATTGCAGTTAAACGTTTAGTGCACAATGTGTAGCAAACAGCATTTTTTTATTAGCCTAGGTAACTGCTGGACTATGGCCATACGGTATTCCGGATGATTACCCGTGTCATAACACCAGTTATGAACACAGCCACGGGGTAAACACTAAACTGGGGGGAAACTAAGAGGAAACAAGCGGAAACTGCACACTCAAATAATGATTGGGGTGTTTTAGTTAGTTTTAAACTTAAAGTAAGAGTTAGTTCGGGGGTTGAGATTACTGTTTGGGGCAGGGTTAAATTAAGTTTTCACAGGTTTAGTCAGCAGTTTCGCTGATTGCCCTTTTCAGTGTTGCCTACCAAACCGATATCTGAGCAGATTTGTAGGAAGCAATATACCATTCGGAGGACGCACAACAATAACACGGATATACAGTGCGATTTATATATGACGGGGATGAACGTTTTTTATAACGCACAGACACAGAACACACAAAACGATTGAACAATTAATTTATCAGGTCTTATGTCACAGTACTCGACTTTCCTAGGTTTGTCTACAATATAAAGGAAAACATGAATGTAGCACCATTTCATGCTGTGGCAACATAAGAAAATAGAATACAAAAGGTAGAAAGAAAGAAAAAAAAACACTTTTAGTATCAGGTTTTTGGAACGACGTGCACTCCGCACACATATGAAGATCTAGGTAATCATCACCATGCCACAAAACGCTGTACAGTATCAGCTCATCACACTTTTCGATTGCCGGCCATGTTTTGCATGTTCTGTGAGACTGCCTCTTCCTCCAAAAGTGTTTGTTCGAAAAGGTTCAATTTTTCTAATTGGGACAAAAATATATTGAGTAAGAAAGTAGGAGTGTTGGTTAGGATAAAATATTCATGTTTTTTCCCAAGAATGGTAACACCAAGGGGGTTAACATAGGGCAATCATCAGATCACCTCGCGCCCTATGTCGGTTATCAGAGCTATTGCAGTGTGTTGTGAATGATTGAGACAGTCTTTCAACTTGATAAAATCCACTCATCTGCTGGGTTCAAGCGATGTTCGTTAGGTGCGCAGAACCGAATAGCTAGCGTCGAATCTATATCTTTTCGGTTGAAAGGCGATGCATTAAGCGAATCGGTCGGATTTCGGTTTAAATGTGCGAAATAGTATTATTGGGATAATCCCGTCCGATTTGTCACCAAAATGGATGCGAGAAGTTTAACCACACAGATAAAATATTGTATGATGTCAATAAAATTGATATAATATTTTTTTGGGTTAATTGGCCCTTTGTTAGCAAGGAATCACCCTAATTTGGAGCAACTGATATAACTTGTAACCAGTGATGAGATTCAAAATTTTAAGAACAAATTCTCTTTTGTATCATACTTACTAACAACAGGTACCCTAAAAGGTCTCATGTCTGTAAAAAACGCAAGAATCGGATCGGTGATTATCCCGACGTTCCAAGAATGGGTTCGACCGAACCCATGCAACGCTTTTGAATCCCATCACTGCTTGCAACCCAATTGATATAACTAGCAACCCAATAAGGAATAAAGTACCCAAACTCGGTAATGTAAACAGCCACAGCTCCACCCACCTTTCAAATCATCACGCAGCTTCCGATATTCCACATCGGAGGTCTCCAAGTGCTCCTTGAGCCTCGCAACGTAACCCTCCGCATCGAAGTCCACATCCTCAGTCATATTGAACAGGTTGGTTGAAGTTGCGGTCGCTCGGGACAACTGTGAGGACAGGAGGGCAGTTTAGGCTGCATGCTATATTAGCTCCGCACTATATTAGCTGCTACTAAGTTAGCTGCATACAATATTAAAGCACAATATTTAGATTCAGAAAAGGGTTGTTTTTCCGAAAACATGAATTTTTCAGATGAAATATGAATTTGACCAATTATTTTCTTTTTTTTACCCAGCTGAGTTTCGATCCCATGATGGGCTCGTCACTCACCCCGTTTTTTTATTATATATGGAAATGGTAGATGAATTCGCATTAACCATTCGGCCATTCGACCATTTTCAGTTGAAATTATATTTCATCCATAATATAAACAGGAAATTCAATGTTTATTGTTAATCATCTTTTAAAGATGTAGTATCTGTAACCATTAACATTGCACAGTTGGCAAAATGATCAGTATTTATTATTCAATAAATCGCACCAAAATACAGAACCACATACATAGCTCTACTTAATGAACAACATTTTCTCTGCACCAATGTATTGTTTTCTTATCTGTCATATTACCTTGTGCCCACCGTCGGGTTACAAGAGCTATTGCCGTGTGTTGCATATAATTAAAACGTTTTTTTTTTCATTTTTGTACAAGGTCAGCTAAGTGCCTTGCGCAAGGACACATACAACTAGCTAGCGATCAGTTTCAAACCTGAAACCCTTCAGCTGAATTAGGGACGCACTTAAACCACCAAGCTATTTGGTCGGACATGTAAAGGTACTTTATTTATACAAATACCTAGCGATCTGTTTCAAATCCTTTGGCTAAAAGGAGACGCTATAAAACCCCTAAGCTATTCGGCCAGACATGTTAAAGGTACTTAGCTAGCGACCAGTTTTAAACCGGCAACCCTTCGGCTGAATTAGGGACGCACTGAAACCACCAAGCTATTTAGCCAGACATGTACGACTTTTATTCGGAAATGTCTCAATATGAATAAATAGATGGCCAGAATATGAACTCACCCCTTGCAGGAAACTCCGATGACTTTCCACGGTTTCCTCCTCAATCTCCTGCAGTGTGGAGACCGTCTGGTGGACTTCGAACATCTCACGGGAGACCTGGTTCTCCTGTGGGTTGCGTTTGATTGTGTGGGTAAGTGGGGTTATTGGGTTAAAACATATAAAACAGTCCTGAGTGGAGATATCATTTAGTAATTAACGGGATAAGTTGGAATTCATGAGCATAGAGAACCAGGGTAAAAAATTTAACCAGGGGTAAAAATATAAAGGTACCAGAGGTGAAACTATAACGGTACCAAGGGTCAAAATTCTAAATGGACTAACACACAATATACAATAACTCAGACTGTTAGTATAAGGTAATTAGAACATGTTATAATGACCATTATTGTTCTCACATGTGATAAAGTAGTGAAAGAGGCATTTAAATTAGGTCTGCAATGACAATTATAAACGCTGGGACTTCCCACAATCTAAACTAAACGTTTTTAACAAATTAAAATGCGTATCTTGATGACAAAAAAATTACAGTTCGTCTATAAATAAGGCTTGTAAATAATATCAACCTTATTTCTAACTATTGCATTAAATATACAAACTGATTTGCAGCCGTAATTAAAATCAACATGGATTTAAAGGCACCCTTAGTTGCAACAGGTCTACATCTTGTAATCCTAGTGCCTTGCCCAAGGACACATCCGATTAAGTTGCAAACCTGTAACTCTTCGGTTAAAAGGCGTCTACTAACCCATCAGACTAATCGCGGATTTACGTATAGCGTGGTTGCTCTTACAGAGCAATGCTCGCAAAAAAACAGTCAAATTGATAGACAGCAACTTACACAGATGGAGCTAATAAGCGCAAGGTCACTGTTATTGGGTGAGTGAATGCCGGACTGTTGTGGGGCTTCAGCTACAGGGTCCAGGCCCCCAAAGTTTGGAGCGTGTCGCTTCTTGAACGAATCATCACCCCCGTCATCTAGCGCGAGTTCCTTTACCCTGTGGGGTTGATTTGTTATATATGGGGTACATATAGGGTGGGTAAGTTGGCATACATCAGCATAGAGTACCTTTAACGAGGGTGAATATAGAAGTGTACAAGGGGTGAAAATTACACACAACCAGGTAACATTGGCTTAAAGCTAAAGTGTAAATTACACATTGAGTTTAGGGTATTATGATTAATGTCTTCCAGAAATTCAGCTGATTTCGATTAAATGCAAAGTTTTGTATGATTACTAAGCAATAAAAACACATTGTAGCGACAACATAACCCAAGAACAACAAAACAATAACATTTACAACAAAATATAGATTCACATCATGCCAGAAGATCAATTCACCTAAATAATGCATCGAAT